>JAPZAG010001517.1:0-30089 GCA_027475135.1 Bactrocera correcta | reverse complement strand
TGCCGCCATGGTTTTATGTTAACTTCAGTGCGTTAAAGAAGCTTTATTAACTTAAATATATTAAACTAATGATTTGAAGCATTTCGATATAGATTGCTAAATGAGTATATACAAGAAAGTCGACTTTATACCTAAATATAAGATTACGGAATTCATCGAAATACTCTCCCGTTATGCCGTTATGGCTTTATATCACCTTCATTACGTTAAAGAAGGTTAATTAACTTAAATATGTTAAATTAATGATTTGAAGATTTTCGATATCGATTGCTAAATGTGTAAATATAAGAAAGTCGACTTTATACCTAAATATAAGATTACGGAATTCTTCGAAATACACTCCCGTTATGCCGTTATGGCTTTATATCACCTTCATTAAGTTAAAGAAGCTTTATTCACTTAAATATATTAAACTAATGAATTGAAGCATTTCGATATCGATTGCTAAGTGAGTATATACAAGAAAGTCGACTATATATCTAAATATAAGCTAACGGAATTCTTCTACATGCACTGCCGTTATGCCACCATGGCTTTATGCCAACTTCAGTTCGTTAAAGAAGGTTTATTGGCTTAAATATGTTAATCTAATGAGTTGAAGCATCTCGATATCGGTTGCTAAATGTGTTTATATACAAAATCGACTTTATACCTAAATATAAGTTTACGGAATTCTTCGAAATGCACTGCCGTTATGGCTTTATGTTAACTTCAGTAAGATAAAGAAGGTTAATTAACTTAAATATGCTAAACCAGTTATTTGAAGCATTTCGATATCGATTGCAAAATGTGTATATACAAGAAAATCGACTTTATACCTAAATATAAGATTACGGAAATCGTCTACATGCACTGCCGTTTTGCCGCCGTGGCTTTATGCCAACATCCGTTCGTTAAAGAAGCTTTATTAACTTAAATATGTTAAACTAATGATTTGAAACATTTCGATATCGATTGCTAAATGTGTAAATATAAAAAAATCGAATTTATACCTTAATATAAGATAACGGGATTCTTCTAAATGCACTGCCGTTATGCCGCCATGGCTTTATATCAACCTCAATACGATAAGGAAGGTTTATTAACTTAAATATGTTAAACTAATGAGTTGAAGCATCTCGATATCGATTGCTAAATGTGTATATACAACAAAATTGACTTTATACCTAAATATATGATTACTGAATTCCTTTAAATGCACTGCCGTTATGCCGCCATGGCTTTACGCCAACTTCCGTTCGTTAAAGAAGGTTTATTAAATTAAATATTTTAAACTAATGATTTGAAGCATTTCGATATCGATTGCCAAATGTGTATATATAAGAAAATCGACTTTATACATAAATATAAGATTACGGAATTCTTCTAAATGCACTGCCGTTATGCCGCCATAGCTTTATATCAACTTCAATGCGTTAAAGAAGATTAATTAACTTAAATATGTTAAACTAATGATTTGAAGCATCTCGATATCGCTTGTTAAATGTGTATATACAAGAAAATCGAATTTATACCTAAATATAAGATAACGGGATTCTTCTAAATGCACTACCGTTATGCCGCCATGGCTTTATATCAACTTCAATACGTTAAAGAAGATTAATTATCTTAAATATGTTAAACTAATGATTTGAAGCATTTCGATATCGCTTGCTAAATGTGTATATACAACAAAATCGACTTTATACCTAAATATAACATTACAGAATTCTTCTAAATGCACTGAGGTTATGCCGCTGTGGCTTTATATCAACTTCAATACATTAAAGAAGGTTATTTAACTTAAATATGTTAAACTAATGATTTGAAGCATTTCGATATCGCTTGCTAAATGTGTATATACAAGAAAATCGACTTTATATCTAAATATAAGATAACAGAATTCTTCTACATGCACTGCCGTTATACCGCCATGGCTTTATGTTAACTTCAGTTCGTTAAAGAAGGTTTATTAACTTAAATATGTTAAACTAATGACTTGAAGCATTTCGATATCGCTTGCTAAATGTGTATATACAACAAAATCGACTTTATACCTAAATATAACATTACGGAATTCTTCTAAATGCACTGCCGTTATGCCGCTATGGCTTTATATCAACTTCAATACGTTAGAGAAGGTTAATTAACTTAAATATGTTAAACTAATGATTTGAAGCATTTCGATATCGCTTGCTAAATGTGTATATACAAGAAAATCGACTTTATACCTAAATATAAGATTACGGAATTCTTCTAAATGCACTGCCGTTATGCCGTCTTGGCTTTATATCAACTTCAATGCGTTAAAGAAGGTTATATAACTTAAATATGTTAACCTAATGATTTGAAGCATTTCGATATCGCATGCTAAATGTGTATATACAACAAAATCGACTTTATACCTAAATATAAGATAACGGAACTCTTTTAAATGCACTGCCGTTATGCCGTTAAGGCTTTATGCCAACTTCAGTTCGTTAAAGAAGGTTTATTAACTTAAATATGTTAAACTAATGACTTGAAGCATTTCGATATCGCTTGCTAAATGTGTATATACAACAAAATCGACTTTATACCTAAATATAACATTACGGAATTCTTCTAAATGCACTGCCGTTATGCTGCTATGGCTTTATATCAACTTCAATACGTTAGAGAAGGTTAATTAACTTAAATATGTTAAACTAATGATTTGAAGCATTTCGATATCGCTTGCTAAATGTGTATATACAAGAAAATCGACTTTATACCTAAATATAAGATTACGGAATTCTTCTAAATGCACTGCCGTTATGCCGTCTTGGCTTTATATCAACTTCAATGCGTTAAAGAAGGTTAATTAACTTAAATATGTTAACCTAATGATTTGAAGCATTTCGATATCGCATGCTAAATGTGTATATACAACAAAATCGACTTTATACCTAAATATAAGATAACGGAACTCTTTTAAATGCACTGCCGTTATGCCGTTAAGGCTTTATGCAGACTTCAGTAAGATAGAGAGGGTTAATTAACTTAAATATGTTAAACTAATGATTTGAAGCTTTTCGATATCGATTGCTAAATGTGTAAATACAAGAAAATCGCCTATATACTTAAATATAGGATTACGGAATTCTTCTACATGCACTGTCGTTATGCAGCCATGGCTTTATATCACCTTCAATACGTTAAAGAAGGTTAATTAACTTAAATATGTTAAACTAATGATTTGAAGCATTTCGATATCGATTGCTAAATGTTTATATACAAGAAAATCGATTTTATACCTAAATATAAGATAACGGGATTATTCTAAATGCACTGCCGTTATACCGTTAAGGCTTTATGTAGACTTCAGTAAGCTAAAAAATGTTTATTAACTTAATATGTTAAACTAATGATTTGAAGCATTTCGATATCGATATCTAAATGTGTATATAAAAGAAAATCGACTTTATACCTAAATAAAAGATTACGGAATTCTTCTACATGCACTGCCGTAATGCCGCCGTGGCTATATGCCAACTTCAGATCGTTAAAGAAGGCTTATTAACTTAAATATGTTAAGCTAATGAGTTGAAGCATCTCGATATCGATTGCTAAATGTGTATATACAACAAAATCGAGTTTATACCTAAATATAAGATTACGGATTTCTTCTAAATGCACTGCCGTTATGCCGCCATGGCTTTAGATAAACTTCAGTACGTTAAAGAAGGTTAATTAACTTAAATATGTTAAACTAATGATTTAAAGCATTTCGATATCGCTTGTATATACAAGAAAATCAGGTTTATTAACTTAAATATGTTAAGCTAATGAGTTGAGACATCTCGATATCGATTGCTAAATGTGTAAATACAACAAAATCGACTTTATACCTAAATATAACATTACGGAATCCTTCTACATGCACTGCCGTTATGCCGCCATGGCTTTATGCCAACTTCAGTTCGTTATAGAAGGTTTGTTAACTTAAATATGTTAAACTAATGAGTTGAAGCATCTCGATATCGATTACTAAATGTGTGTATACAAAAAAATCGACTTTATACCTAAATACAAGATTACGGATTTCTTCTAAATGCACTGCCGTTATGCCGCCATGGCTTTAGATCAACTTCAATACGTTAAAGAAGGTTAATTAACTTAAATATGTTAAACTAATGATTTGAAGCATTTCGATATCGCTTGCTTAATGTGTACATACAAGAAAATCGACTTTATACCTAAGTATAAGATAACGGAATTTTTCTACAGGCACTGCCGTTATGCCGCCATGGCTTTATGCCAACTTCAGTTCGTTAAAGAAGGTTTATTAACTTAAATATGTTAAACTAATGATTTGACGCATTTCGATATCGCTTGCTAAATGTGTATATACAACAAAATCGACTTTATACCTAAATATAAGATTACGGAATTCTTCTTAATGCACTGTCGTTATGCCGCCATGGCTTCATATCACCTTCATTACGTTAAAAAAGGTTAATTAACTTAAATATGTTAAACTAATGATTTGAAGCATTTCGATATCGCTTGCTAAATGTGTATATACAAGAAAATCGACTTTATACCTAAATATAAGATTACGGAATTCCTCTACATGCACTGCCGTTATGCCGCCATGGATTTATGCCAACTTCAGTTCGTTAAAGAAGGTTTATTAACTTAACTATGTTAAACTAATGAGTTGAAGCATCTCGATATCGATTGCTAAATGTGTATAAACAACAAAATCGACTTTATACCTAAATATAAGTTTACGGAATTCTTCCAAATGCACTGCCGTTATACCGTTAAGGCTTTTGTAGACTTCAGTAAGACAAAGAGGATTAATTAACTTAAATATGTTAAACTTATGATTTGAAGCATTTCGATATCGATTGCTTAATGTGTATATACAAGAAAATCGACTTTATACCTAAATATAAGATTACGGAATTCTTCCAAATGAACTGTCGTTATGCCACCATGGCTTTAGATCAACTTCAGTACGTTAAAGAAGATTAATTAACTTAAATATGTTAAACTAATGATTTAAAGCATTTCGATATCGCTTGTATATACAAGAAAATCAGGTTTATTAACTTAAATATGTTAAGCTAATGAGTTGAGACATCTCGATATCGATTGCTAAATGTGTAAATACAACAAAATCGACTTTATACCTAAATATAAGTTTACGGGATTCTTTTAAATGCACTGCCGTTATGCAGCTTTGGCTTCATGTTAACTTCTGTTCGTTAAAGAAGGTTTATTGACTTAAGTATGTTAAACTAATGAGTTGAAGCATCTCGATATCGATTGCTAAATGTGTATATACAAAAAAATCGACTTTATACCTAAATACAAGATTACGGATTTCTTCTAAATGCACTGCCGTTATGCCGCCATGGCTTTAGATCAACTTCAATACGTTAAAGAAGGTTAATTAACTTAAATATGTTAAACTAATGATTTGAAGCATTTCGATATCGCTTGCTACATGTGTACATACAAGAAAATCGACTTTATACCTAAATATAAGATAACGGAATTTTTCTACAGGCACTGCCGTTATGCCGCCATGGCTTTATGCCAACTTCAGTTCGTTAAAGAAGGTTTATTAACTTAAATATGTTAAACTAATGATTTGAAGCAATTCGATATCGATTGCTAAAGGTGTATAAACAATAAAATCGACTTTATACCTAAATATAAGTTTACGGAATTCTTCCAAATGCACTGCCGTTATACCGTTAAGGCTTTTGTAGACTTCAGTAAGACAAAGAGGATTAATTAACTTAAATATGTTAAACTTATGATTTGAAGCATTTCGATATCGATTGCTTAATGTGTATATACAAGAAAATCGACTTTATACCTAAATATAAGATTACGGAATTCTTCCAAATGAACTGTCGTTATGCCACCATGGCTTTAGATCAACTTCAGTACGTTAAAGAAGATTAATTAACTTAAATATGTTAAACTAATGATTTAAAGCATTTCGATATCGCTTGTATATACAAGAAAATCAGGTTTATTAACTTAAATATGTTAAGCTAATGAGTTGAGACATCTCGATATCGATTGCTAAATGTGTAAATACAACAAAATCGACTTTATACCTAAATATAAGTTTACGGGATTCTTTTAAATGCACTGCCGTTATGCAGCTTTGGCTTCATGTTAACTTCTGTTCGTTAAAGAAGGTTTATTGACTTAAGTATGTTAAACTAATGAGTTGAAGCATCTCGATATCGATTGCTAAATGTGTATATACAAAAAAATCGACTTTATACCTAAATACAAGATTACGGATTTCTTCTAAATGCACTGCCGTTATGCCGCCATGGCTTTAGATCAACTTCAATACGTTAAAGAAGGTTAATTAACTTAAATATGTTAAACTAATGATTTGAAGCATTTCGATATCGCTTGCTACATGTGTACATACAAGAAAATCGACTTTATACCTAAATATAAGATAACGGAATTCCTCTACATGCACTGCCGTTATGCCGCCATGGATTTATGCCAACTTCAGTTCGTTAAAGAAGGTTTATTAACTTAACTATGTTAAACTAATGAGTTGAAGCATCTCGATATCGATTGCTAAAGGTGTATAAACAATAAAATCGACTTTATACCTAAATATAAGTTTACGGAATTCTTCCAAATGCACTGCCGTTATACCGTTAAGGCTTTTGTAGACTTCAGTAAGACAAAGAGGATTAATTAACTTAAATATGTTAAACTTATGATTTGAAGCATTTCGATATCGATTGCTTAATGTGTATATACAAGAAAATCGACTTTATACCTAAATATAAGATTACGGAATTCTTCCAAATGAACTGTCGTTATGCCACCATGGCTTTAGATCAACTTCAATACGTTAAAGAAGGTTAATTAACTTAAATATGTTAAACTAATGATTTGAAGCATTTCGATATCGCTTGCTAAATGTGTACATACAAGAAAATCGACTTTATACCTAAATATAAGATAACGGAATTTTTCTACAGGCACTGCCGTTATGCCGCCATGGCTTTATGCCAACTTCAGTTCGTTAAAGAAGTTTTATTAACTTAAATATGTTAAACTAATGATTTGAAGCATTTCGATATCGCTTACTAAATGTGTATATACAACAAAATCGACTTTATACCTAAATATAAGATTACGGAATTCTTCTTAATGCACTGCCGTTATGCCGCCATGGCTTCATATCACCTTCATTACGTTAAAGAAGGTTAATTAACTTAAATATGTTAAACTAATGATTTGAAGCATTTCGATATCGCTTGCTAAATGTGTATATACAAGAATATCGACTTTATACCTAAATATAAGATAACGGAATTCCTCTACATGCATTTATGCCAACTTCAGTTCGTTAAAGAAGGTTTATTAACTTAACTATGTTAAACTAATGAGTTGAAGCATTTCAATATCGATTGGTTAATATGTATATACAAGAAAACCGACTTTATACCTAAAAAGAAGATTACGGAATTCTTCTGAATGCACTGCAGTTATACCGTTAAGGCTTTATGTAGACTTCAGTGCGTTAAAGAACGTTTATTAACTTAAATATGTTAAACAAATGATTTGAAGCATTTCGATATCGATTGAAAAATGTGTATATACAAGAAAATCGACTTTATGCCTAATATAAGATTGCGGAATTCTTCTACATCCACTGCCGTTATGCCAACTTCAGATCGTTAAAGAAGGTTTATTAACTTAAATATGTTAAACTAATGATTTGAGGCATTTCAATATCGATTGCTAAATGTGTAAATATAAGAAAATCGAATATATACTTAAATGTAAGATTACGGAATTCTTCTACATGCACTGTCGTTATGCCGCCATGGCTTTATATCTCCTTCATTACGTTAAAGAAAGTTAATTAACTTAAATATGTTAAACTAATGATTTGAAGATTTTCGATATCGATTGCTAAATGTGTAAATACAAGAAAATCGACTTTATACCTAAATAAAAGATCACGGAATCCTTCTACATGCACTGCCGTAATACCGCCGTGGCTATATGCCAAATTCAGATCGTTAAAGAAGGTTTATTAACTTAAATATGTTAAGCTAATGAGTTGGAGCATCTCGATATCGATTGCTAAATGTGTATATACAACAAAATCGACTTTATACCTAATTTTAAGATTACGGAATTCTTCCAAATGCACTGTCTTTATACCGGCTTTATGTAAACTTCAGTAGGATAAAGATGGTTAATTAACTTAAGTATGTTAAACTAATAATTTGAGGCATTTCGATATCGCTTGCTAAATGTGTATATACAAGAAAATCGTATTTATACCTAAATATAAGATAACGGAATTCTTCTAAATGCACTGTCGTTATACCGTTAAATCTTTATGTAGACTTCAGTGCGTTAAAGAACGTTTATTAACTTAAATCTGTTAAACTAATGATTTGAAGCATTTCGATATCGCTTGCTAAATGTGTATATACAAGAAAATCGAATTTATACCTAAATATAAGATAACTGAATTCTTCTAAATGCACCGCCGTTATGCCGTTAAGGCTTTATGTAGACTTCAATACGTTAAAGAAGTTTAATTATTTTAAATATGTTAAACTAATGGTTTGAAGCATTTTGGTATCGCTTGCTAAATGAGTATATACAAGAAAATCGACTTTATACCTAAATATAAGATTACGGAATTCTTCAAAATGCACTGCCGTTATGCCGCCATGGTTTTATATCAACTTCAATACGTTAAAGAAGGTTTATTAACTTAAATATGTTAAACTAATGAAATATACTGCCGTTATGCCGTTATGGCTTTATTTAAACTTCAGTACGATAAAGAAGGTTAATTAACCTAAATATGCTAAACCAGCTATTTGAAGATTTTCGATATCGATTGCTAAATGAGTATATACAAGAAAATCGAATTCATACCTAAATATAAGATTACGAAATTCTTCTAAATGCACTGCCGTTATTCCGCCATGGCCTTATGTTAACTTCAGTTAGTTAAAGAAGGTTTATTAACTCAAATATGTTAAACCTGTTATTTGAAGCATTTCGATATCGATTGCTTAATGCATATATACAAGAAAATCGACTTTATACCTAAATATAAGATTATGGAATTCTTCCAAATTACTGTCGTTATGGCGCCATGGCTTTATTTCACCTTCAATACGTTAAAGATGGTTAATTAACTTAAATATGTTAAACTAATGATTTGAAGCATTTCTGTATCGATTTCTAAATGCATATATACAAGAAAATCGACTTTATACCTAAATATAAGATTACGGAATTCTTCCAAATGTACTTTCATTACGCCGCCATGGCTTTGTATCAACTTCAATACGTTAAAGAAGTTTAATTATTTTAAATATGTTTAACTAATGGTTTGAAGCATTTTGGTATCGCTTGCTAAATGAGTATATACAAGAAAGTCAAATTTATACCTAAATATAAGTTAACGGAATTCTTCTTAATGCAGTGCAGTTATACCGTTAAGGCTTTATGTAAACTTCAGTGCGTTAAAGAACTTTTATTAACTTAAATATGTTAAACTAATGGTTTGAAGCATTTCGATATCGACTGCTAAATGCATATATACAACAAAATCGACTTTATACCTAAATATAAGATTACGGAATTCTTCCAAATGTACTTTCATTACGCCGCCATGGCTTTGTATCAACTTCAATACGTTAAAGAAGTTTAATTATTTTAAATATGTTTAACTAATGGTTTGAAGCATTTTGGTATCGCTTGCTAAATGAGTATATACAAGAAAGTCAAATTTATACCTAAATATAAGTTAACGGAATTCTTCTTAATGCAGTGCAGTTATACCGTTAAGGCTTTATGTAAACTTCAGTGCGTTAAAGAACTTTTATTAACTTAAATATGTTAAACTAATGGTTTGAAGCATTTCGATATCGACTGCTAAATGTGTAAATACAACAAAATCCACTTTATACCTAAATATAAAATTATAACATTACGGAGTTCTTCTAAATGTACTGCCGTTATACCGTTAAGGCTTTATGTAGACCTCATTAAGCTAAAAAATGTTTATTAACTTAATATGTTAAACTAATGATTTGAAGCATTTCGATATCGATTGCTAAATGTGTATATACAAAAAAATCGAATTTATACCTAAATATAAGATGTTATGCCGCCATGGCTTTGTGTAAACTGCGTTAAAGTAGGTTTGTTAGCTTAAATATGTTAAACTAATGATTTGAAGCATTTCGATATCGATTGCTAAATGAGTATATTCAAGAAAATCGACTTCATACCTAAATATAAGTTTACGGGATTCTTCCAAATGTACTGTCATTATGTCGCCATGGCTTTATATCACCTTCAATACGTTAAAGAAGGTTAATTAACTTAAATATGTGAAACTAATGATTTGAAGATTTTCGAAATCGACTGCTAAATGCATATATACAACAAAATCGACTTTATACCTAAATATAAGATTACGGAATTCTTCCAAATGTACTGTCGTTATGCCGCCATGGCTTTATATCAACTTCAATACGTTAAAGAAGGTTAATTAACTTAAATTTGTTAAACTAATGATTTGAAGCATTTCGATATCGATTGCTAAATGTGTATATACAAAAAAATCGAATTTATACCTAAATATGAGATTACGGAATTCTTCTACATGAACTGCCGTTATGCCGCCATGGCTTTGTGTTAACTTCAGTGCGTTAAAGTAGGTTCGTTAACTTAAATATGTTAAACTAATGATTTGAAGCATTTCGATATCGATTGGTAAATTAGTATATACAAGAAAATCGACTTAATACCTAAATATAAGATTACGTAATTCTTCTAAATGCTTTGCCGCTATGCCGTTAAGGCGTTTGTAGACTTCAGTAAGATAAAGAGGGTTAATTAACTTAAATATGTTAAACTAATGATTTGAAGCATTTCGATATCGATTGCTAAATATGTATATACAAGAAAATCGTTTTTATACCCATATATAAGATTACGGAATTCTTCCAAATGTACTGTCGTTATGCCGCCATGGTTTGTATCAACTTCAATACGTTAAAGAAGGTTAATTATTTTAAATATGTTAAACTAATGGTTTGAAGCATTTCGATATCGACTGCTAAATGTGTAAATAAAACAAAATCCACTTTATACCTAAATATAAAATTATAACATTACGGAGTTCTTCTAAATGTACTGCCGTTATACCGTCAAAGCTTTATCTAGACCTCATTAAGCTAAAAAATGTTTATTAACTTAATATGTTAAACTAATGATTTGAAGCATTTCGATATCGATTGCTAAATGTGTATATACAAAAAAATCGAATTTATACCTAAATATAAGATGTTATGCCGCCATGACTTTGTGTAAACTTCAGTGCGTTAAAGTAGGTTTGCAAACTTAAATATGGTAAACTAGTGATTTGAAGCATTTCGATATCGAGTGCTAATTGAGTATATACAAGAAAATCGACTTCATACCTAAATATAAGATTACGGGATTCTTCCAAATGTACTGTCGTTATGTCGCCATGGCTTTATATCACCTTCAATACGTTAAAGAAGGTTAATTAACTTAAATATGTTAAACTAATGACTTGAAGTTTTTCGAAATCGACTGCTAAATGCATATATACAACAAAATCGACTTTATACCTAAATATAAGATTACGGAATTCTTCCAAATGTACTGTCGTTATGCCGCCATGGCTTTATATCAACTTCAATACGTTAACGAAGGTTAATTAACTTAAATTTGTTAAACTAATGATTTGAAGCATTTCGATATCGATTGCTATATGTGTATATACAAAAAAATCGAATTTATACCTAAATATAAGATTACGGAATTCTTCTACATGCACTGCCGTTATGCCGCCATGGCTTTGTGTTAACTTCAGTGCGTTAAAGTAGGTTCGTTAACTTAAATATGTTAAACTAATGATTTAAAGCATTTCGATATCGATTGCTAAATGAGTATATACAAGAAAATCGACTTAATACCTAAATATAAGATTACGTAATTCTTCCAAATGCTTTGCCGTTATGCCGTTAAGGCGTTTGTCGATTTCAGTAAGATAAAGAGGGCTAATTAACTTAAATATGTTTAACTAATGATTTGAAGCATTTCGATATCGATTGCTAACTGTGTATATACAAGAAAATCGACTTTATACCGAAATATAAGATTACGGAATTCTTCTAAATGCACTGCCGTTATGCCGTTATGGCTTCATTTTAACTTCTGTTCGTTTAAGAAGGTTTATTAACTTAGATATGTTACACCAGTTATTTGAAGCATTTTGAAATCGGTTGCTTAATGCATATATACAAGAAAATCGACTTTCTACCTAAATATAAGTTTACGGAATTCTTGCAAATGTACTGTCGCTATGCCGCCATGGCTTTTTATCAACTTCAATATGTTATAGAAGGATAATTAACTTAAATATGTTAAACTAATGTTTTGAAGATTTTCGAAATCGATTGCTAAATGCATATATACAAAAAAATCGACTTTATACCTAAATATAAGATTACGGAATTCTTCAAATGCACTGCCGTTATGCCGTTAAGGCGTTTGCAGACTTCAGTAAGATAAAGAGGGTTAATTAACTTAAATATGTTAAACTTATGATTTAAAGATTTTCGAAATCGATTGCTAAATGCATATATACAACAAATTCGACTTAATACTTAAATATAAGATTACGGATTTCTTCTACATGCACTGCCGTTATGCCGCCATGGCTGTGTGTTATCTTCGGTTTAAAGTAGGTTTTTTAACTTAAATATGTCAAACTAATGATGTGAAGCATTTCGGTATCGATTGCTAAATGAGTATATACAAGAAAATCGAATTTATACCTAAATATAAGATTACGGAATTCTTCTACATGCATTGCCGTTATGCCGTTAAGGCGTTTGAAGACTTCAGTAAGATAAAGAGGGTTAATTAACTTAAATATGTTAAACTAATGATTTGAGGCATTTTGATATCGATTGCTAAATGCGTATATACAAGAAAACCGACATTATACCTAAATATAAGATTACGGAATTCTTCTACATGCACTGCCGTTATGCCGCCATGGCTTTGTGTTAACTTCAGTGCGTTAAAGTAGGTTCGTTAACTTAAATATGTTAAACTAATGATTTAAAGCATTTCGATATCGATTGCTAACTGTGTATATACAAGAAAATCGACTTTATACCTAAATATAAGTTTACGGGATTCTTTTAAATGCACTGCCGTTATGCAGCTTTGGCTTCATGTTAACTTCTGTTCGTTAAAGAAGGTTTATTGACTTAAGTATGTTAAACTAATGATTTGAAGATTTTCGAAATCGATTGCTAAATTCACATGTACAAGAAAATCTTCTTTATACATAAATATAAGATTACGGAATTCTTCCAAATGTACTGCCGTTATGCCGCCATGGCTTTATATCAACTTCAATATGTTAAAGAAGGTTAATTAACTTAAATATGTTAAACTAATGATTTGAAGCATTTCGATATCGATTGCTAAATGTGTATATACAAGAAAATCGACTTTATACCTAAATATAAAATTACGGAATTCTTCCAAATGTACTGTCGTTATGCCGCCATGGCTTTATATCAACTTCAATACGTTAAAGAAGGTTAATTAACTTAAATTTGTTAAACTAATGATTTGAAGCATTTCGATATCGATTGCTAAATGTGTATATACAAAAAAATCGAATTTATACCTAAATATGAGATTACGGAATTCTTCTACATGAACTGCCGTTATGCCGCCATGGCTTTGTGTTAACTTCAGTGCGTTAAAGTAGGTTCGTTAACTTAAATATGTTAAACTAATGATTTGAAGCATTTCGATATCGATTGGTAAATTAGTATATACAAGAAAATCGACTTAATACCTAAATATAAGATTACGTAATTCTTCTAAATGCTTTGCCGCTATGCCGTTAAGGCGTTTGTAGACTTCAGTAAGATAAAGAGGGTTAATTAACTTAAATATGTTAAACTAATGATTTGAAGCATTTCGATATCGATTGCTAAATATGTATATACAAGAAAATCGTTTTTATACCCATATATAAGATTACGGAATTCTTCCAAATGTACTGTCGTTATGCCGCCATGGTTTGTATCAACTTCAATACGTTAAAGAAGGTTAATTATTTTAAATATGTTAAACTAATGGTTTGAAGCATTTCGATATCGACTGCTAAATGTGTAAATAAAACAAAATCCACTTTATACCTAAATATAAAATTATAACATTACGGAGTTCTTCTAAATGTACTGCCGTTATACCGTCAAAGCTTTATCTAGACCTCATTAAGCTAAAAAATGTTTATTAACTTAATATGTTAAACTAATGATTTGAAGCATTTCGATATCGATTGCTAAATGTGTATATACAAAAAAATCGAATTTATACCTAAATATAAGATGTTATGCCGCCATGACTTTGTGTAAACTTCAGTGCGTTAAAGTAGGTTTGCAAACTTAAATATGGTAAACTAGTGATTTGAAGCATTTCGATATCGAGTGCTAATTGAGTATATACAAGAAAATCGACTTCATACCTAAATATAAGATTACGGGATTCTTCCAAATGTACTGTCGTTATGTCGCCATGGCTTTATATCACCTTCAATACGTTAAAGAAGGTTAATTAACTTAAATATGTTAAACTAATGACTTGAAGTTTTTCGAAATCGACTGCTAAATGCATATATACAACAAAATCGACTTTATACCTAAATATAAGATTACGGAATTCTTCCAAATGTACTGTCGTTATGCCGCCATGGCTTTATATCAACTTCAATACGTTAACGAAGGTTAATTAACTTAAATTTGTTAAACTAATGATTTGAAGCATTTCGATATCGATTGCTATATGTGTATATACAAAAAAATCGAATTTATACCTAAATATAAGATTACGGAATTCTTCTACATGCACTGCCGTTATGCCGCCATGGCTTTGTGTTAACTTCAGTGCGTTAAAGTAGGTTCGTTAACTTAAATATGTTAAACTAATGATTTAAAGCATTTCGATATCGATTGCTAAATGAGTATATACAAGAAAATCGACTTAATACCTAAATATAAGATTACGTAATTCTTCCAAATGCTTTGCCGTTATGCCGTTAAGGCGTTTGTCGATTTCAGTAAGATAAAGAGGGCTAATTAACTTAAATATGTTTAACTAATGATTTGAAGCATTTCGATATCGATTGCTAACTGTGTATATACAAGAAAATCGACTTTATACCGAAATATAAGATTACGGAATTCTTCTAAATGCACTGCCGTTATGCCGTTATGGCTTCATTTTAACTTCTGTTCGTTTAAGAAGGTTTATTAACTTAGATATGTTACACCAGTTATTTGAAGCATTTTGAAATCGGTTGCTTAATGCATATATACAAGAAAATCGACTTTCTACCTAAATATAAGTTTACGGAATTCTTGCAAATGTACTGTCGCTATGCCGCCATGGCTTTTTATCAACTTCAATATGTTATAGAAGGATAATTAACTTAAATATGTTAAACTAATGTTTTGAAGATTTTCGAAATCGATTGCTAAATGCATATATACAAAAAAATCGACTTTATACCTAAATATAAGATTACGGAATTCTTCAAATGCACTGCCGTTATGCCGTTAAGGCGTTTGCAGACTTCAGTAAGATAAAGAGGGTTAATTAACTTAAATATGTTAAACTTATGATTTAAAGATTTTCGAAATCGATTGCTAAATGCATATATACAACAAATTCGACTTAATACTTAAATATAAGATTACGGATTTCTTCTACATGCTCTGCCGTTATGCCGCCATGGCTGTGTGTTATCTTCGGTTTAAAGTAGGTTTTTTAACTTAAATATGTCAAACTAATGATGTGAAGCATTTCGGTATCGATTGCTAAATGAGTATATACAAGAAAATCGAATTTATACCTAAATATAAGATTACGGAATTCTTCTACATGCATTGCCGTTATGCCGTTAAGGCGTTTGAAGACTTCAGTAAGATAAAGAGGGTTAATTAACTTAAATATGTTAAACTAATGATTTGAGGCATTTTGATATCGATTGCTAAATGCGTATATACAAGAAAACCGACATTATACCTAAATATAAGATTACGGAATTCTTCTACATGCACTGCCGTTATGCCGCCATGGCTTTGTGTTAACTTCAGTGCGTTAAAGTAGGTTCGTTAACTTAAATATGTTAAACTAATGATTTAAAGCATTTCGATATCGATTGCTAACTGTGTATATACAAGAAAATCGACTTTATACCTAAATATAAGTTTACGGGATTCTTTTAAATGCACTGCCGTTATGCAGCTTTGGCTTCATGTTAACTTCTGTTCGTTAAAGAAGGTTTATTGACTTAAGTATGTTAAACTAATGATTTGAAGATTTTCGAAATCGATTGCTAAATTCACATGTACAAGAAAATCTTCTTTATACATAAATATAAGATTACGGAATTCTTCCAAATGTACTGCCGTTATGCCGCCATGGCTTTATATCAACTTCAATATGTTAAAGAAGGTTAATTAACTTAAATATGTTAAACTAATGATTTGAGGCATTTCGATATCGATTGCTAAATGTGTATATACAAGAAAATCGACTTTATACCTAAATATAAAATTACGGAATTCTTCCAAATGTACTGTCGTTATGCCGCCATGGCTTTATATCAACTTCAATACGTTAAAGAAGGTTAATTAACTTAAATATGTTAAACTAATGATTTGAAGCATTTCGATATCGATTGCTATATGTGTATATAAGTTAAGCAGTAATAACTGCTGGTCACCCACGTAAAAGCATTAACAAAAGCTGTTAGGCATGTGTGCACCGAACGCTGTGAGAGAGATCACTGTAGTTAACAGCTACTACTTTACATCCCAGCAGTTGTAAAGCAAGTGCGAACCAACTGCCGTGAAAGCGATCATTGGATGGAGAACTGCGACTTAACATGGCCAATAGTTCGAAAACAAGCGTGGGCGAACTAAGGTGAGAGCAAACTGAGCAGCTAACAGCGAGATGTAACAGAGAGCGAGGTTTAGTTGTTCCAATCAGAATTAACAGCAGTGCGGTCTGTTGCAATTAGACCTTTTAGCAGGACACGTTGGTTGCTAAAAGAAGACAGTATTTTAAGATCATTTTTGTAAAAATACTTTAATAAAATAAAGCTGATATTTAAAATTAATTGAAAGTAAAATTATAATTGGCGCCCAACGTGGGGCTAACAAAATCTTTAGCCTCAATTTTTATTAAAATTTCGGATTTCTTGAATTACTGAAAAGTTCCGAAAAGCTAAAACTAACACGTGAACCTTGCTGTCTGCTGACCAAAAAAGAACCCGCCCACAGAGGAGCTTAAACTACGTTTTTCATTTTGCTTTAAATTGGATGCTTTAGGACAAAAGCATGAAAAGTTAACCATTGCTGAAAAAATCACTGGATTCTACCAATTTTCGAGACACCTGCTGTGATATCTTACGGCCTTGGCTCACCTTTAAAAAGTTTTTATGGATGTAGTAAACTAAACCACGTGTTAAGAGAAAGTTAATTATGTAAGTGACTTGCTCAGTGTCTTTTTTCTTAATAAATATATTTAAATACTAAGAACATCATTGGAATTCGATGTATTTTTGAAACTTTTTTTATAAATCTAACTTAATTTGTGATTGATATAAGACGGTACTTTATTATACCAGGTTTTTGTGCGGTCAATACTTTAATGTGCGACGTAGATTTAGCGAGCCTTTTTAATAGTTTAGTTCTGAAAGATAAAGATCATCCAAAAATGAATACTCAGGAGTTAACTGCTATAGTAACAGCTGCGGTATCAGCCGCCTTAAGCTCACAAAAAGAGGAATTCGACAAAAAGTTGAACGAAATCGCAAAAAGATTTACAAGTACGTCAATAGCTAACGTAGAGAGTTTCGAAGAGGTTAGGATTTTAGGTACCGTTCGTTGCGAGGAAACGCTTGACCTAGTTAAATCTTTGCCTGAATTCGATGGCAGGCAAGAGACTTACGTCTCATGGAGGCAAGCCGCACATACGGCCTATAAATTATATGAACCTTATGATGGAAGCGCTAAACATTATCAGGCAGTGGCCATTATAAGAAACAAAATTAGAGGCGCTGCAGATGCTGTTTTAGCGTCTTTCAACACTGTTCTTAACTTTAAGGCTATAGTGGCAAGACTAGATTTCACGTACGCTGATAAGCGACCAATATATTTAATTGAGCAGGAGCTAAGTACCTTGAGACAAGGAAATCTGACAGTGTTGAATTTTTACGACGAAGTTGAAAGAAAGCTTACGTTGCTTACCAATAAAACTATCATGACATATGAAAGTCACATAGCTAACTCAATAAATGATAAATATAGGTTAGATGCATTACGTGTTTTTGTCTCTGGCCTTAGGAAGCCCCTTTGCGATATATTATTTTCCACTCGTCCAACAGATTTGCCTTCTGCTTTGGCACTTGCCCAGGAAGTGGAAGCAAATCATGAACGATACATGTTTGCATCAAACTACTCTAAACATCTTGAGGACAAGGACCGAGGTCATTTTTTAGTTAAGAGAATAGATGAGAACAAGAGCAACCAAATAGAATCACGTAGCGGTCATAAAAACCCCTACTTCCAAAATAGACAAGAAAAGCGCAATCTTTCGAGTAATAATAGAGATCAGGGCACCGAACCAATGGACATAGATCCATCCACATCTGCTTTCCGCCGCTCAACGAAGTTCGAGCACCACAATCCCACAAGAAATTTTTTACAGCAAAATAAGTCCCAAAATATGCATGTCTCTAATAATCGGCATATCCCTTTTAATTCAGGCAATCAAGGTCAGCAAATTAAGCGACCTCCTGTATCAGACAGAAGTACTGGTCCAAAAGTCCAAAGAATCCACCACATATCAGATACATCGGAAGATGTAGCAACAAAAACTACGTATGATAGTATTGTGGAACGGGAAATCGAAGATATCGAAGAAATTAATTTTTTAGAAAGAGTGCCCAGCTCCCTTGGATCAAACGAACAATAGGAGTTGAGGGCAAAGAGATAAAAATGTTAGTGGACACAGGAGCTTCAAAAAGCTTTATAAAGCCCCTTACTGAATTAAAAGGCATTGTGCCTTTAACGAGACCGTTCGTAGTTAAATCAGTTCACGGCGAGAGCAAAGTAGGGCAAAAATGTAAAATTAACTTGTTTGGCATAAATTCAGATTTTATAATATTACCAAATTTAATAAGCTTTGACGCGATAATTGGGCTTGACCTGCTAACGCAAGTCAATGCAGTCGTGGACCTTCAAAAAGGTGAAATAGTTCATGATTTTGGAATTGAAAAATTATATTTTATAAAAATTGAAAGCATTAATGCTTTGAAAATTCAACAGGAAAGTGTACCTCTTGCAATAAAGGAGGATTTTTCAAATATGATTAAAAAAAGATCTCAGGCTTTTGCCGATCCGAACGAATCACTGCCATATAACACAAATGTAGTTGCTCGGATTCGTACAAAACACGAAGAACCGATTTATTCTAAGATGTATCCATATCCAATGGGGGTAGTTGACTTTGTTAACAATGAAATAAAAGAGCTTTTACGAAATGGTATTATAAGACGATCTACGTCTCCCTACAATAACCCCATTTGGGTCGTGGACAAGAAGGGCATTGATGAGTTTGGCAATAAAAACAAGCGTCTGGTGGTAGATTTTCGCAAACTGAACGAAAATACCATTGACGACAAATACCCAATACCAAATGTCATTTCGATTTTATCAAATATGGGACATGCACAATACTTCACAACCCTTGATTTGAAGTCTGGATTTCACCAGATCGAGCTCGCTGAACGAGACAGGGAAAAAACAGCCTTTTCCGTTAGCAACGGAAAGTATGAATTTTGTAGGCTACCTTTCGGATTAAAAAACGCTCCGAGTATTTTTCAAAGAGCCATAGACGACATCTTAAGGGAAAAGATAGGAAAAAGCTGTTTTGTTTATGTAGATGATGTTATTATTTATTCCGAATCTAAAGAACAACACATTAAAGACATAGATTGGGTCTTGAAGAGTCTACATGACGCTAACATGAGGGTGTCAGTCGACAAGTCCAAATTTTTCAAAACTGAAACAGAGTATCTCGGATTTATTGTATCACGGGGTGGCATTAAGACGTGCCCAGATAAAGTTAGCACAATGCTAAACTTCCCAACCCCCGAAACCTTGTTCGGTCTCAGGTCTTTTCTAGGATTAGCAAGCTACTATAGATGCTTCGTGAAAGACTTTGCCAGTATAGCCAAACCATTGACTGATATTTTGAAGGGAGATAATGGAAAAGTTAGCGCTTACAGATCCAAAAGAGTGAAAATACTTTTAAATTCAAAGCAACTGCAAGCATTTGAGAAACTTAAACACATTTTAGTATCGGAAGACGTAATGCTCGCTTACCCCGATTTTAAAAAAGCATTTGATTTAACTACGGATGCTTCCAATCGTGGCCTGGGTGCCGTTCTTTCTCAGGAAGGCAGACCAATAACCATGATTTCCAGAACCCTAAAAGACAATGAACTTCACTTTGCCACTAATGAAAGGGAACTTTTGGCCATAGTCTGGGCATTAAAAAACCTTCGTAACTACCTTTATGGTGTACGACAATTGAATATTTTTACTGACCATCAACCGCTAACGTTTGCGGTGTCTGACAGAAATCCAAATGCAAAGATTAAACGTTGGAAAGCATTTATCGACGAACATAATGCGAAACTTTATTACAAGCCTGGAAAAGAAAACTTCGTTGCCGATGCTCTTTCGCGACAGCAGGTTAATATGATGGACGAAAATATGAACTCAGATTCAGCCACGATTCATAGCGAAAGGTCGTTAACGTACACCATAGAGGTAGTTGAAAAACCGGTTAATTGTTTTAGGAATCAAATAATTATTGAAGAAAGTGAGTTTCCATCAAAACGAACTTTCATTATTTTTGGGAATAAAACTAGACACTGCATACAGTTTTGTGACAGAAGCACACTCTTAGGAACTATTCAGGACATTGTGAATACTAATGTAGTTAACGCAATTCATTGTAATTTATCCATACTAGCCCACATTCAGCATGACTTGGTGCAACTGTTTCCAAGTACAAAATTTAGATACACTAAAACATATGTAACGGACATTTTTGACCAGAATGATCAGTTGGAAATAATAGCTGCGGAGCATAATCGTGCACACCGTGCAGCACAGGAAAATGTTAAGCAAATCTTGAGGGACTATTTTTTCCCAAAGATGGAAAAGAAAGCCAAAGAGGTTGTTTTAAACTGTAGGATCTGCTCTAAATCGAAGTACAATAGGCAGCATCGGAAACATAAAATAGCAGATACACCCATTCCACTATACTCAGGAGAGATCCTGCATATTGACATTTTTTCTACCGACTCAAAGTATTTCTTGACTTGTGTAGACAAGTTCTCAAAATTCGCAGTCGTTCAGACCATTGCGTCGAGAACAATTTTGGACATAAAGCCCCAATTAATACAAATTTTGAACATTTTTCCAAAAACAAAAATTATTTATTGTGACAACGAAAAATCGTTGAATTCAAACACTGTCAGACAACTTCTTTCCAATAATTTTGGTATTAATATCATCAATGCTCCACCTTTGCATAGCTGCTCCAATGGTCAGGTAGAGAGGTTTCACAGCACTTTAATTGAAATTGCTAGATGCCTGAAGTTGGAAAGATGTATTGATGATACGATGGATCTAATCTTGCTGTCAACCATTGAATATAACAAAACAATTCATTCTGTTACTAAAATGAGGCCAGTAGACGTATTTAGATCCAGCATTGATGAACCGAATAATGAAGTATCTGAACGTATTAGATGTGCGCAACAAAAAGAGCTCACAAGTCACAACAGAAACAGAATCGAGCGTGTTTTTAAAGAAGGAGATAAAGTTATGGTAAAAAGAAATACTAGACTAGGTAATAAGTTAACACCACTTTTTGAGGAACATACAATTGAAAAAGACCTAGGGAGTACAGTTTTAATTAAGGGGAGGGTGGTCCATAAAGACAATTTAAGGTAAATACTAATCTGGCCACATTTCTTCTTTGATACTCCAATAACAGAAACCTAGGCTTATTACAAAAAATTAAATTTTGCTACATCGAATTCTATGGTGACTAGGTAACTGAGCATCTCACGAATATTCATTTCTACTATGTAAAACTTTTGTACTTTGAAATTTTTGTTAACTATAATGAAATGGAAATTTATGTTAAGTTATAACGATAGTTATTAGATTTAAGAACAACCAACTTGGCAACCATGTAAATGCAACTTGCTCACAAATACCAGCATTTTAGACTCTCATGGATTTATGATACCGCTGTTAAACTGCTGTAAAATTTCTCAATGCTCGACCATTCATAATCATCGTTCTCTCTATCTCAGTCATTAACTTGTAACTCATTCCTGTTCCCATATATGTATGGGTCTGCGGAACTAATGCCAAAAGTAAAGTGACTCAACCATAATCATACAAAATTATAACTCAACCTACTCTATGTGCAACACTGTTATTGGTCAAAAGTTTATGCAATGATATCGTTGTGATAATCTATCAAATCATACAAATGAAATTAATTTAGGCATTATTGTTGAGGATCGTGGACGTCCCTCATTTAGAAGGGGAGGAGTTAAGCAGTAATAACTGCTGGTCACCCACGTAAAAGCATTAACAAAAGCTGTTAGGCATGTGTGCACCGAACGCTGTGAGAGAGATCACTGTAGTTAACAGCTACTACTTTACATCCCAGCAGTTGTAAAGCAAGTGCGAACCAACTGCCGTGAAAGCGATCATTGGATGGAGAACTGCGACTTAACATGGCCAATAGTTCGAAAACAAGCGTGGGCGAACTAAGGTGAGAGCAAACTGAGCAGCTAACAGCGAGATGTAACAGAGAGCGAGGTTTAGTTGTTCCAATCAGAATTAACAGCAGTGCGGTCTGTTGCAATTAGACCTTTTAGCAGGACACGTTGGTTGCTAAAAGAAGACAGTATTTTAAGATCATTTTTGTAAAAATACTTTAATAAAATAAAGCTGATATTTAAAATTAATTGAAAGTAAAATTATAATTTATACAAAAAAATCGAATTTATACCTAAATATAAGATTACGGAATTCTTCTACATGCACTGCCGTTATGCCGCCATGGCTTTATATCAACTTCAATACGTTAAAGAAGGTTAATTAACTTAAATATGTTAAACTAATGATTTGAAGCATTTCGATATCGATTGCTATATGTGTATATACAAAAAAATCGAATTTATACCTAAATATAAGATTACGGAATTCTTCTACATGCACTGCCGTTATGCCGCCATGGCTTTGTGTTAACTTCAGTGCGTTAAAGTAGGTTCGTTAACTTAAATATGTTAAACTAATGATTTAGAGCATTTCGATATCGATTGCTAAATGAGTATATACAAGAAAATCGACTTAATACCTAAATATAAGATTACGTAATTCTTCCAAATGCTTTGCCGTTATGCCGTTAAGGCGTTTGTCGATTTCAGTAAGATAAAGAGGGTTAATTAACTTTAATATGTTTAACTAATGATTTGAAGCATTTCGATATCGATTGCTAAATGTGTATATACAAGAAAATCGACTTTATACCGAAATATAAGATTACGGAATTCTTCTAAATGCACTGCCGTTATGCTGTTATGGCTTCATTTTAACTTCAGTTCGTTTAAGAAGGTTTATTAACTTAGATATGTTACACCAGTTATTTGAAGCATTTTGAAATCGGTTGCTTAATGCATATATACAAGAAAATCGACTTTCTACCTAAATATAAGTTTACGGAATTCTTGCAAATGTACTCTCGCTATGCCGCCATGGCTTTTTATCAACTTCAATATGTTAAAGAAGGTTAATTAACTTAAATATGTTAAACTAATGATTTGAAGCATTTCGATATCGATTGCTAAATGTGTATATACAAGAAAATCGACTTTATACCTAAATATAAGATTACGGAATTCTTCCAAATGTACTGTCGTTATGCCGCCATGGTTTGCATCAACTTCAATACGTTAAAAATCGTTAATTATTTTAAGTATGTTAAACTAATGGTTTGAAGCATTTCGATATCGACTGCTAAATGTGTAAATACAACAAAATCGACTTTATACCTAAATATAAGATTACGGAATTCTTCCAAATGCACTGCCGTTATTCCGCCATGGCTTTATGTCAACTTCAATACGTTAAAAAAGGGTAATTAACTTAAATATGTTAAACTAATGATTTGAAGCATTTCGATATCGATTGCTAAATGTGTATATACAAGAAAATCGACTTTATACCTAAATATAAGATTACGGAATTCTTCCAAATGTACTGTCGTTATGCCGCCATGGTTTGAATCAACTTCAATACGTTAAAAAAGGTTAATTATTTTAAGTATGTCAAACTAATGGTTTGAAGCATTTCGATATCGACTGCTAAATGTGTAAATACAACAAAATCGACTTTATACCTAAATGTAAAATTATAACATTACGGAGTTCTTCTAAATGCACTGCCGTTTTACCGTTAAGGCTTTATGTAGACCTCATTAAGCTAAAAAATGTTTATTAACTTAATATGTTAAACTAATGATTTGAAGCATTTCGATATCGACTGCTAAATGTGTATATGCAAAAAAAATCGAATTTATACCTAAATATAAGCCGTAATGCCGCCATGGCTTTGTGTTCACTTCAGTGCGTTAAAGTAGGTTTGTTAACTTAAATATGTTAAACCAGTTATTTGAAGCATTTCGATATCGATTGCTTAATGCATATATACAAGAAAATCGACTTTATACCTAAATATAAGATTACGGAATTCTTCCAAATGTACTGTGGTTATGCCTCCATGGCTTTATATCAACTTCAATACGTTAACAAAGGTTAATTAACTTAAATATGTTAAACTAATGGTTTGAAGCATTTAGATATCGATTGCTTAATGTGTATATACAAAAAAAATCGAATTTATACCTAAATATAAGATTACGGATTTCTTCTACATGCACTGCCGTTATGCCGCCATGGCTTTGTGTTAACTTCAGTGCGATAAAGTAGGTTTGTTAACGTAAATATGTCAAACTAATGATTTGAAGCATTTCGATATCGATTGCTAAATGAGTATATACAAGAAAATCGACTTGATTCCTAAATATAAGATTACGTAAATCTTCTAAATGCACTGCCTTTATGCCGTTAAGGCTGATTAACTTATATTTAAGTTAATTAACCTTGATTAACATATTGAAGTTTATGCAAAGCCATGGCAGCATAACGACAATACATTTGGAAGAATTCCGTAGTCTCGTATTTATGTATAAAGTTGATTTTCTTGTATATACCCATTTAGCAATCGATATCGAAATGCTTCAAATCATTACTTTAACATATTTAAGTTAATAAACCTTCTTTAACGAACGGAAGTTGGCTTAAAGCCATGGCGGCATAACGGCAGTGCAGTTAGAAGAATTCCGTAATCTTATATTAGGTCTAAAGTCGATTTTCTTGTATATACATATTTAGGTATCGATATCGAAATGCTTCAAATCATTCGTTTAACATATTTAAGTTAGTTAACCTTCTTTAACGTAATGAAGGTGATATAAAGCCATGGCGGCATAACGACAGTGCATTTAGAAGAATTCCGTAATCTTATATTTAGGTATAAAGCCGATTTTGTAGCATATACGCATTTAGCAATCGATATCGAAATGCTTCAAATCATTAGTTTAACATATTTAAGTTAATTAACCTTCTTTAACGTATTGAAGTTGATGTAAAGCCATGGCAGCATAACGACGATACATTTGGGGGAATTCCGTAGTCTTATATTTATGTATAAAGTTGATTTTCTTGTATATACACATTTAGCAATCAATATCGAAATGCTTCAAATAATTAGTTTAACATATTTAAACTAATAAACCTTCTTTAACGAACGGAAGTTGGCTTAAAGCCATGGCGGCATAACGGCAGTGCATTTAGAAGAATTCCGTAATCTTATATTAGGTATAAAGTCGATTTAACATATTTAAGTTAATTAACCCCCTTTATCTTACTGAAGTCTACAAACGCCTTAACGTTATCATATATTTAGGTATAAAGTCGATTTTCTTGTATATACACATTTAGCAATCGCTATCGAAATGCCTCAAATCATTAGTTTAATATATTTAAGTTAACAAACCCCCTTTATCTTACTGAAGTCTACAAACGCCTTAACGGCATAACGGCAAAGCATTTAGAAGAATTACGTAATCTTATATTTACGTATAAAGTCGCTTTTCTTGTATATACTCATTTAGCAATCGAAATCGAAATGCTTCAAATCATTAGTTTAACATGTTTAAGATAATTAACCCTATTTATCTTACTGAAGTCTACAAACATCTTAACGGCATAACGGCAAATCATTTAGAAGAATTACGTAATCTTGTATTTAGGTATAAAGTCGATTTTCTTGTATATACTCATTTAGCAATCGATATCGAAATGCTTCAAATCATTAGTTTAACATATTTAAGCTAGTTAACCCTCTTTATCTTACTAAAGTCTACAAACGCCTTAACGGCATAACGGCAAAGCATTTAGAAGAATTACGTAATCTTATATTTAGGTATAAAGTCGATTTTCTTGTATATACTCATTTAGCAATCGATATCGAAATGCTTCAAATCATTAGTTTAACATATTTAAGTTAATTAACCCTCTTTATCTTACTAAAGTCTACAAACGTTTTAACGGCATAACGGCAAAGCATTTAGAAGAATTACGTAATCTTATATTTAGGTATAAAGTCGATTTTGTTGCATATACACATTTAGCAATCGATATCGAAATGCTTCAAATCATTAGTTTAACATAGTTAAGTTAATTAACCCTCTTTATCTTACTAAAGTCTACAAAAGCCTAAACGGCATAACGGCAGTGCATTTGGAAGAATTCCGTAATCTTATATTTAGGTATAAAGTCGATTTTCTTGTATATACTCATTTAGCAATCGATATCGAAATGCTTCAAATCATTAGTTTAACATATTTAAGCTAATTAACCCTCTTTATCTTACTAAAGTCTACAAACGCCTTAACGGCATAACGGCAAAGCATTTAGAAGAATTACGTAATCTTATATTTAGGTATAAAGTCGATTTTGTTGCAGTACACATTTAGCAATCGATATCGAAATGCTTCAAATCATTAGTTTAACATATTTAAGCTAATTAACCCTCTTTATCTTACTAAAGTCTACAAACGCCTTAACGGCATAACGGCAATGCATTTGGAAGAATTCCGTAATCTTATATTTAGGTATAAATTCGATTTTCTTGTATATACTCATTTAGCATTCGATATCGAAATGCTTCAAATCATTAGTTTAACATATTTAAGTTAATAAACCTTCTTTAACGAACTGAAGTTGGCATAAATCCATGGCGGCATAACGGCAGTGCATTTATAATAATTCCGTAATCTTATATTTAGGTATAAAGTCGATTTTCTTGTATATACGCATTTAGCAATCGATATCGAAATGCTTCAAATCATTAGTTTAACATATTTAAGTTAATTAACCTTATTTATCTTACTGAAGTTCACGTAATGCCAAACGGTATAACGGCAGGGCATTTGTGGGAATTTCGTTATCTTATATTTAGGTATAAAGTCGATTTTGTTGTATATACACATTTAGCAATCGATATCGAAATGCCTCAAATCATTAGTTTAACATATTTAAGTTAATTAACCTTCTTTAACATATTGAAGTTGATATAAGGCCATGGTGGCATAACGACAGTACATTTTGAAGAATTCCGTAATCTTATATTTAGGTATAAAGTCGATTTTTTTGTATATACACAATAAGCAATCGATATCTAAATGCTTCAAACCATTAGTTTAACATATTTAAGTTAATTAACATTTTTTAACGTATTGAAGTTGATATAAGGCCATGGTGGCATAACGGCAGTACATTTGGAAGAATTCCGTAATCTTATATTTAGGTATAAAGTCAATTTTCTTGTATATATGCATTAAGCAATCGTTATCGAAATGCTTTAAATCATTAGTCTGACATATTTAAGTTAACATAAAGCAATAACGGCATAACGGCAGCATATTTATATCAATTCCGTTATCTTATATTTAGGTATAAAGTCGATTTTGCTGTACATACACATTTAGCAATCGATATCGAAATGCTTCAAATCATTAGTTTAACATATTTAAGTTAGTTAACCTTCTTAACCGTAATGAAGGTGATATAAAGCCATGGCGGCATAACGACAGTGCATTTAGAAGAATTCCCTAATCTTATATTTAGGTATAAAGTCGATTTTGTTGTATATACGCATCTAGCAATCCATATCGAAATGCTTCAAATCATTAGTTTAACATATTTAAGGGAATTAACCTTCTTTAACGTATTGAAGTTGATATAAAGCCATGGCATCATAACGACAGTAGATTTGGAAGAATTCCGTAATCTTATATTTAGGTATAAACTCGATTTTCTTGTATATAAACATTTAGCAATCGATATCGAAATGCTTCAAATCATTAGTTTAACATATTTAAGTTAGTTAACCTTCTTAACCGTAATGAAGGTGATATAAAGCCATGGCGGCATAACGACAGTGCATTTAGAAGAATTCCCTAATCTTATATTTAGGTATAAAGTCGATTTTGTTGTATATACGCATCTAGCAATCCATATCGAAATGCTCCAAATCATTAGTTTAACATATTTAAGGGAATTAACCTTCTTTAACGTATTGAAGTTGATATAAAGCCATGGCGGCATAACGACAGTAGATTTGGAAGAATTCCGTAATCTTATATTAAGGTATAAGGTCGATTTTGTTGTATATACACATTTAGCAAACGATATCGAAATGCTTCAAATCATTAGTTTAACATATTTAAGTTAATAAACCTTCTTTAACGAACTGAAATTAACATAAAGCAATAACGGCATAACGGCAGTATATTTATATGAATTCCGTTATCTTATATTTAGGTATAAATTCGATTTTGTTGTACATACACATTTAGCAATCGATATCGAAATGCTTCAAATCATTAGTTTAACATATTTAAGCTAATTAACCCTCTCTGTCTTACTGAAGTCTACAAACGCCTTAACGGCATAACGGCAAAGCATTTAGAAAAATTCCGTAATCTTATATTTAGGTATAAAGTCCATTTTCTTGTATATACTCATTTAGCAATCGAAATCGAAATGCTTCAAATCATTAGTTTAACAAATTTAAGTTAACAAACCTACTTTAACGCACTGAAGTTAACACAAAGCCTTGGCGGCATAACGGCAGTGCATGAGGAAGAATTCCGTTATGAAATATTTAGGTATAAAGTCGATTTTCTTGTATATACTCATTTAGCAATCGATATCGAAATGCTTCAAATCATTAGTTTTACATATTTAAGCTAGTTAACCCTCTTTATCTTACTAAAGTCTACAAACGCCTTAACGGCATAACGGCAAAGCATTTAGAAGAATTACGTAATCTTATATTTAGGTATAAAGTCGATTTTCTTGTATATACTCATTTAGCAATCGATATCGAAATGCTTCAAATCATTAGTTTAACATATTTAAGTTAATTAACCCTCTTTATCTTACTAAAGTCTACAAACGTTTTAACGGCATAACGGCAAAGCATTTAGAAGAATTACGTAATCTTATATTTAGGTATAAAGTCCATTTTCTTGTATATACTCATTTAGCAATCGAAATCGAAATGCTTCAAATCATTAGTTTAACAAATTTAAGTTAACAAACCTACTTTAATGCACTGAAGTTAACACAAAGCCTTGGCGGCATAACGGCAGTGCATGAGGAAGAATTCCGTTATGAAATATTTAGGTATAAATTCGATTTTCTTGTATATACTCATTTAGCAATCGATTTCGAAAGACTTCAA
>JAPZAG010001516.1:0-30091 GCA_027475135.1 Bactrocera correcta | reverse complement strand
TTAATTCCAAAACCGTATTATTCCAATGCTTCTTTGACTTCATTGGAGTCTACGGCGGACCTGTACCCTTGATTACAACAACTAGGCCCTTAGAGCTCTTCAGTTGATACGAATAATAATTTTTGTTTTTATTTGAAAAAAATTTTAAATTATTTCGATGAAACTTTTTTCAGTGTACAATTGAATTTTTGTTTCGTCTATATTGCCTTTTTTCAAAGGCACTATATGAAAATTGTTAGTGCCAACAATTTCACTTGATTTCGCAACAAAAGTATTACTGCTACGTTTCCGCAAAGATAGTGGAGGTTGTTTGGCATTAACGACTGTGGTGATGCCCTTCGCATCGTCGTCTGAACCATTGTTAGTATGGCAAATCTGTTGCTATTTAAAACTTCCGTTTTATTTTTGTTTGGTGTACCACCTTGAATTTTTTTAGGATTGACCGCTGCCTTTGAAGCACTTAATTTCCTTTTTATATTGACGTAGCGGTCAATGCCTGTTTGTACAGACGGGCCTTGTTTTATTACGTTCTCACCGTGCGTTGTGATTTTCTTCGATGCCAGTGCGCTTGCTGATTGATACCTGAGCACTGGTTGCTGTCAGCGCATTTGTTGTTGCCCGATTGTTGCTTTCTGCTGCTTCTGCTGACTGCATTCTTTGCTGCGTTCCATTTTCTGCTGATCGCCGCGAAGACTCATCATCGCCGTTACCCTTTTTATTTTCCGTAGTTGTTATTGTTGTTGGGTCGACAAAGCTGAAGTAGGCATTTAAGGAATGCCTACGGCCTTGCTGCGAGGCTGCGAAGCACTCCTTATTGTTTTTATTTTTTTTTTTTTGTGTTTTGTTTTTATCTATTTATTTCGTGCACTATTTTTTTATGTTTACAAATAACAATTTGTGAGCGATTCAGTGATGCTCATGCCAGTGCTCGATTATCCTGCGTCGCCCTGAATTTTCATTTGTAAGTGTAGGTGCAACTTTATTTCTTAAATTTGTTTGATTGTTCTTCTACTGATGTATTAAATCGACGATTATGGGCCAATTGCGTGTTCCGAGTATGTCAACCAATATTTCTGGGCCATCCACGAAGACGTGGCATTTTTCTGTAAAAAGAAGAAACTGTTAAATAATACTCGTACGCAAGGAATATGAGTTACTTATTGGAGATAAAATTTTAATTAATTAACTAAAAAAATTTATTGTCACAAATTTTTGGTAAAAACTTGTGATTTTTTTTCTTTCCGTTTTTATTTAATAATTCCAAAAACTAATAATTTTTAATAAAACAATAATAAAAAAATCGTTATAAAATCAATGAGCTACATAAATTAATTTGTGGGTTAGGCTGGTTGTAATGAATGCACGTGAAAATTTAATAAAAAATTTATAAGAAATATACTCACTTCGATTTCGCATTAAATTCGCAAAGTATATACTTTTTCTGCACCCTTCAAAACTCTTCCAACACTAATTATATTTTCATATAATATTTTAATTAGCACACTACTTAAAATCACACAATAATAACACAAAAAACGAAATATTTTTCTCAATTTGATTGCAGCACCTACTGTCGGGATAAACTAAATTTAAATAGAATAATATTGAATATTGGATACTGAATACTTCTTTTCCATTGTATTTTACCAGAAACGCGAAAATTATTTTCATGCATACTCCGTTATTACAATAATGTGCAGCAACAACAATCAAATGATTTTCTTTCTGATATTTCAACCTTTATCTTTCCTATTTTTATACAGGGTATACGAGGTGTGTTCAAAAAGTGTCGCGAATTTTGAATTTTCGCGGGTTACGTATATTCGAATTTCAAATTTTTTTGTGGCGTTATGTTGGTACTTATGTCTCTCACTTATGCCCACAAACTCGGCCATTTTGAATGTTTATTAAATTTTTGGGGAGCTGCTTAGCTTGCACGTGTTTTGGATCGTATTCGATTTTTACCTATTCAAAAGAATGGATCGAAGAACATGTATCAAATTTTGTGTGAAAAACGAAATTAAGTGCGCGGATGCATTCCGAATGTTGACTGTGGCATACGGAAAAGCTACCTTGGACCAAAGCAACGTTTATCGTTAAAAAATGTTCTCAGAAGGCCGAGAAGATGTGAACGACGAAGAGCGTGCTGGTCGCCAGAGCACTTCAACAACAAACGAAAAAATTAATGAAGTGGAGAAAATGGTATTGGCCAATCGTCGAATCCCCGTTAGAGAAGTTGCTGAGGATCTAAACATATCGATTGGCTCGTGCCATTCGATTTTTATCAATGATTTGGGCATGAGACGGGTCGCCGCGAAATTCGTACCAAAATTGCTCAATTGTGACCAAAACAGCATCGCAGGAACATTGCTAATGAGATGTTAAATTCTGTCCGCGACGACCCAAATTTGTTACAGAGGGTCATAACTGGTGACGAATCGTGGGTTTATGTTATGACGTGGAAACCAAAGCTCAATCATCTCAATGGAAGCTGCCGCACGAACCAAGACCGAAAAAGCGCGGTCGAATGTGAAAGTTTTGCTGACAGTTTTCTTCGATTGCAGGGGCGTGGGCGTGCATCATGAGTTCTTGCCACAGGGAAGAACGGTAAATAAGGAATATTACCTTCAAGTTATGCGCAATTTTCGTAAGGCAATCCGCCAGAAACGCCCGGATTTGTGGAAGAACAAAAAATGGCTTTTGCACCACGATAACGCCCCTGCTCACACATCGTTGCTTGTGCGCGACTTTTTGGCCGAAAACAACACACTAATGATGCCCAGCCACCGTATTTCCCAGATCTGGCCCCCTGTGAATTTTTCTTGTTCCCTAAACTGAAGAGGCACATGAAAGGACGACGTTACGCTTCTCTTGACGAGATTAAGACGGCATCGAAGGAGAAGCTGAAGAAGATAAAAAAATGATTTTTTGAAGTGCTTCAAAGATTGGAAAAACCGTTGGCACAAGTGTATAATACTCATGGAGATTACTTTGAAGGTGACAAAATAGATATTCATGAATAAATAAAAAATTTTTTGAGAAAACACAAAATTCGCGATACTTTTTGAACACACCTCGTATTAAGTTTGTCACGAAGTTTGTAACACCAAGAAGAAAGCGTCGGAGACCCTATAAAGTATACATATATGTATATAAAAGACCCGTATGTTGAGCTAAGTCGATTTAGTCATGTCATGTATCTTCACGAAAGTTGGAACAGTTTATTTTTTAAGATAATAATGTAATATACATACATATATACGATAAATTGTTCAGATCGGCTTACTATAGCATATAGCTGCTGAAGCTATAAACTGCACGATCAGAATCTAGGTATGGAAAACTTTTGCATTTGACAAGATACATATATTACTGAAATTTGGTATTATTATTTTATAAGGCAACAATACAATATCCGAAGAAATCGGTTAATTATAGCATATAGCTGCCATAAAACTGAATGATCGGAATCAAATGTTTGCATGGGAAACCTCCTCATTTGACTATATATCTGAAATATCGAAAATTGGTATGAGTTATTGTTCACAGAAATAATTTAATATCGGAAGAAATTGTTCAGAACGGGTTACTATAGCAAATAGCTTCCAAGTTTTTTAAAGATTACATTGTTGCCTTGAAAAATAATCTATACCAAATTTCGTGAATATAACTTGTCAAGTGTGAAAGTTGTCCATACAAGAACTTGATTCCGATCGTTCAATTTGTATGGCTGCTATATGCTATAATTAACCGATCTGAAAATTTCTTCGGAGATTACATTGTTCTTTAGAAAATAATATATATCAAATTTCGTGAATATATCTTGGCAAATGTGAAAGTTGTCCATACAAGAACTTGATTCCGATCGTTCAGTTTGTATGGCAGCTATTGTTATAGCGGTCCGATATCGGCCGTTCCGACAAATGAGCAGCTTCTTGAAGAGAAAATGACATGCACCTACATACTTATGTACATACTTGTTAACAAACATATGTATTTGAAATAGAACAGAAGTGTACGAGTAAACCAATGTTTAGGGGATGATATACGAACAAAACGCTGTCGACCATTTCAATCATTGAAGCGTGAAGTGCTGAATACGATGCTGGCGACAGACGACAAACGAATCTGTAAAATATTAAAATACACACGTTCTTATGGACACTGTTATTTTGAAAGCTGCACGACTACACGATTGCAGGCCGACGGTTGTCTTCTCGCTAACTTCAATAACTCCTATATTTGCCAACGCAGTAGGACGACAGTAGAGCTGACAGTAGAATGGAAAAGAGAGATGAATAAGAGTGGTGATGCCACTAATATGTAAAATCTAAATTATTCACAGCTTTAACAAACTTGACGTTATTTTACAAATAAAAGCATAAAATAGATCTATCATAGCTCTATTATATATTTGTAATAACAATTGATAATTTAAAAAAAAAATATATACCAATTTATTATTTTTTGCATAAAAAATTTCACTTTGAAGAAAATATCAAAATTTCATTGAAGTGCAAGTTATTAGTATGGCCACAACGAAATTATGTAATGCAAAATGGAGAGCTGTGTTGTCTTGTGTACATGCGTTCATGTAGTAGGATTCACAACGCCATTTTCATTTCACTGTCGTGCAGCCATGTCGTGTCGCGAGCATTGTATTCAGCATATGAGTTTGCATCACTTCGGGTATTTTCTGCTCGGTAGTGATTCAAAGTTCTTCTCTTCCTCTGATTTAAAGACACACGTTTCGCTTCGTGTACATTAAGTATAAAGTCGTTGCAGTTCCCTGGTACATATACTCGCCGTCAATAGACTAGACGCAACCGTACTTGCTTTAGTATTTAGTGACTTAATACTATGTTCAGACCAAAAATTTAAAAGAATTAGATTTCATTTAAGTATTTCATAACCCAAGCCTGTTCTTACTGCCGTTGGCGATTTACAAATCATAGGTTTTTGACATTCAGCCATAAACATCAAAGTATTTATTATATTATATTTCTGTCTGTTTATGGCCTTTGTATTTGAAGAAATTCCCACTGAACGAAATTCAATTGCGCGAGTTTTTAAATGGTTTTAGGTCATTGGGTTTTCCACAAGTGTTATCTTATTACCTATAGATAAGTTAAATTTTTTGCATTGGAGTTTTTGTATTAGGTTCTCAAAAAAGTCTTGCGGTATTTTCGCTAATTGGGGATGAAAGCGCGTAGTTCTAGTTTTAATCGTCGCATCGGGTCATGGTATACCTTTTTGGAAAGCTTATTTCTCCCGATAACACGCCTTTGATTGATTATCGTTTCTTTTAAGTCGTTCGTGAGTTATAGCGTCGCAAACATGGAGCAAAATAAAGAGAAAATACGGCATATTTTACAGTACTACTATGATAAAAGCAAAAATACATCTCAAGCCGCCAATAAAATTTGTGCAATTTATTGACCCGATACAATTTCCATTTTCACCGCACAACGATGGTTTCAACGTTCTCGTTCCGGTGTAGAGGTGGTCGAAGATGCGCCACGCTCCGGAAGACCTGTCGTAGAGAATTGCGATAAAATCGCTGAATTGGTCGAAAGAGACCGGCATAGTAGTCATCAAATCGTTATAAACCATTTGAAGAAGCTTGGAGTCACTAAGAAGCTCGATGTATGGGTGCCACACGAATTGATTCAATAAAAATACTGCTAGACTTTTTTGACAATCCATTATATTTTTAAGTTTTAGATGGTTGTCAGAAGATGCTGTACTACTGCAATTACACAGTTTTTTTGGCATTAGTAGATGCAAGGTAAGTTTTTTCATGAAGCTCGTTTAAACACCTAATGTATTTATTTAATATTATAGATGTCGCTTTATATGTGTACTCGTACATCAACGTTGGTAGTCCAGGCCGTTGTAATGACTCTTCAATACTTGAGGGTTCATCTTTGAAACAGCGAGTTGGCACAATCTGCTTCATTTAAAGACATGACCGATTTTTTGTAAACCAACATTGGATAAAAAAAATTTAACTATGTACTCTCGAAATGCCGAAGAGTGGTGGAAAATGCTTTCAGTCATTTAAAAGGTAGGTTTATACGGGTTGGAAAAGGCTTGGATAACGACATGGCCAACACGAAAATTGTCATAAAATCGTGCTGCGTTTTGCACAACTTTTTAAATGAAGAAAATGATGAAATTAGTGAAAGGTGGATTGCAGCACAACAAATTGAAAACGAATCTCGGCAGTTGCCAGATGATGTATCTAACATTTGTGGAAATGTTTACCCAAGAGCAGAGGAAATAAGACAATCTTTCGTTTAGTATTTCGGTGAGTTATTACATTCAACTTTGAAATATTATTAAATCTCAACCGATCCATACTTACATACATATCTCATAATTCAATTCCAGTACAAAAAAAAAAACAGGTAAAGTAGACGCTCATAAATTAGAACTCTCAGAAATTAGAACATCCAGAAATTAGAACCAGAGTTTTTGCGTTGGATGCTTTGAAATTAGAACTTGAAGTTCTTGAAGTTCTAATTTCTGAGCGTTTTTTTTTTAATTTTAAACACAAGGGAATTCCCATTTTTTGTTGCATTGACCGCTCTGAAATTAGAATATAGGTTCTAATTTCTGAGAGTTTTTTTTTTATTTTTAACACAAGGGAATTCCCTTGTGGTTTTTATTTCACTGAACAATTGTAAAATAGAAAGAAGAATCCCCAAGTAATATTTTAGTTTTTGTTTTGCCATATTTTTGGTGTTTTTGTCATTCGTATGTGAAATTTGATACGCGTGGACATATTTTGCAAGACTCAACCGAAAACTAAAAATAACTTACTAAAAATGTCAAATAAACGTAAAAAAACACTTTATCTTTGGAAACCAAAGTAAAGATATTGGAAAAGCTGGACAAAGGAGTTCAAAGGAATCGTTTAGCGCTAGATTTCAATGTGAGCAAATCTGCCATCAGCTAAAACAAGTCAAACAGGTCATCTATATTTAATGCTGTTTCCAACACTTATCAGGAAGCATCAAATAAAACTATGCATAGTGCCGAATATCCGAAAATGGAAAGTCGTCTTTACGAGTGGTTTTTAAAACAACGCGAAGGGAAATGTACATTGACAGCAACAATATTAAAGGAAAAAGCTAAACAAATTTTTGGTGAAGAATACCCCGATAAAAATAAAAATGCATTCCAAGCAAGCGATGGATGGTTTTCTAAATTTAAAAAGCGACACGGCATTCGTTTTTTAAAAATTGGTGGCGAGATTCTTTCTAGTGATATTGCCTCGATCACTCCATTTATTCACAGATTCCGTGCAAAAGTCACTGAGATGGGGTTAATAGAGTCGAAATTATATAATGTGGACGAAACCGGATTATTTTATTGTTGCCTACCAGATAAAACTTATGTCTCTGCTTTTGAAAAAAGTGCGCCTGGATACAAAATTCAAAAAGAACGAATTTCAATTTTACTTGGTTCCAATGCTGATGGCTCTCACAAATTACTGCCCTTAGTTATTGGAAAAACCAAAAATCCCAGGAGCTTCAAAGGTTTTTATAATCCACTTCATTACAACTTTTCCAAAAATGCTTGGATGACGTCTCGGATCTTTCACGATTGGTTTCACAAGATATTTATTAATGAAGTAAGAGGAAATAATTTCGCTTTTAATTTCTTTATTTTAAAATATTTTTTTTGTTTACAGGTCATCCAGCTTTCTCAAAAAAATAACTTGCCTTCGAAGGCTCTTTTGCTTATTGATAACTGCTCCGCGCATGCACCGATTGAGCATCTTCAAAGCAAAGATGGCAACATAGTTGCATATTTCTTGCCGCCAAATGAGATAGCAGCTGTGCAACCAATGGATCAAAATCCCATAAAGTTAACAAAACTTTTTTACAGAAGTAAGTTACTTTCTGAAATAATAGCTGAAGGTAGTGCACTGAATAGTCTGTTGAAATCCCATTCCATCCGAAAGGCAATAATATTTCTGAAACAAGCTTGGAATGAGATAACGCCAACAGTGATGAGGAATTCTTGGTCAAAGTTGTTAAATTGGGACTCTGACCAATACGACAGCGATGATGACGTGCCACTAGCACAGTTGCTTAACAAAAATGAGGACTGCAATGAAGCTCTCCAAGTAAATCAAACTCTTTTAGCAGAAATTAATTCAAACAGTTTCATGTGTATTGCTGACATCGAGAAATGGAATAAAGATGAGTTTGAAGACGGAACTGGTGATGACTTAAATAGCGATGATGAGTTTTCTGATAGCAGTGAAGACGATGTTGTTGATGACAAACCAGTTTCAAATGTTATAGATATTGAAAGCGTTAACAATTTAATAAAATGGTGCAAACAAAAGTGAATTGTCTTTTATTAAGCACATGGCCAATCTTTTGGCCCTCCGTAACGATATTGTTATATCGGATTTAAAGAAACCAAAAAACAAACAAATATTACTGATTATATGTCAAACAAAAATTAATTTTGAACTGAGCCCTTATCCTGAATTTTTAATTAATTTCTGAAATTTTAAGTTTTTATTTTCTTTTAATAATTGTTATGTACTGGACTGAATTGTTATGTTTTTAAATAAAATAAGAAAATAAATAAAAAAAATGTTTTTAAATAGCTTTTGGAAGTGGCTTAACTGTTAGTTTTATTATTCAAGTTAAAAAAAAAAAAACCGTCCAGAAATTAGAACATTTCAGAAATTAGAACTCCCCTCAAAAACAAAGTGGTTCTAATTTCCGAGCGTCTACTGTATTTCCATATTTTATATACAGTGGGGAGCAAAAGTGATTCCACGATCAACATTTTCATGTTCGAGCGCGCATAAAAAATAAACGAACGAAGTAAATGACAAAAGCTTTTTTTCGTGAATACTATCTACATAGCTTATTTGTAACCATTAGACGTAAATAGCAAAATAGTAACAGAAGCAACAGCAGAACAGTTATAATTCAAAAACAAAAAAAAAAAAACGACATGTACTTAGTTTTGCACCATCCGTATCGCACATATTTTTGCTGTTCTTACTTTCTTATCAGCAATTGACCTGCAGATTTACCGTTATATGTATTTTTGTATTCATTATTCGTTGTCATATTTCAAAGAATCACTGTTTTCCACAAGTTTGTAGTCTTTTAATTGTATTTGGAAATTAGTCTCCAAGTTGTTCTTGAAAAATGAAGAAGCTGTCTCCAGATAAAGAAAATAGTATTGTTTCCCTGAATAAGAGTGGCTGTTCGACACGCACTATTGCTGAGAAACTGCAAGTTAGTCAATCAGTGGTAGTCAGGGTGCAGAAAAGACAAAAAGTTTGTGTTGAAAACATGTTGAATGGTCGCCGCCGCCTCCTAACAGACTCTGACGTTCGACTTATGATGTTTAAAATGAGGAAAGAGAAGCTTTTAACCCCAGCAGAGGCTTCCAAGAAAATAACTGAAGAGTAAGTCGATTGACAGCTTAGAAGAGCGCTGGGTAGGATATGTTACGTCGCAGCTGTGAAAAAAACAAACCAACTTTATCCGAGAAAAATGTTAAGGTACGACTAAAATTCGCAAAGCCACATAGAAACTGGACAGTTGAAGACTGGAAACGTGTTATCTGGTCGGACGAATCCAAGTTTAACCATTTTCAATCGGATGGAAAACAGTACTGTTGGCGTAGACCCGGTAACAAGCTTCAAAGGCATCACGTGAAGCAAACAGTTAAACATGGAGGAGGCAACATAATGGCTTGGGGGTGCTTCACGTTTTGGAACGTGGGACCGCTGCACAAACTTGACGGGATTATGCGTAAGGAAGATTATTTAAGTATTTTGCAAACAGAGCTTCCCAATTTTCTTGACCAGTGTGCGTATCCAGAGCATGAAATCACTTTTTAGCAAGATGGGGATCCCAAGCACACTGCGAAAATTGAAAAAGAATGGCTGGGAAACCAAAATTTTAAGGTGATGGAGTGGTCAGCGCAAAGTCCCGACCTCTATCCAATTGAAAACCTATGGTCAATTGCGAAGCGACGGCTCGACCAGTATCAATCAGCCCTATGCGAGCTAAACGATCGTTGGGGGCGTGTTGAACTAGAGTGGAATAATATTCCGAAAGGAATTGTTGAAAATCTAGTTGCGAGCATGCCAGAACGTATAAAAAAGGTCGTAGAAAATAAGGGTCTATGGACAAAATATTAATAATGCATTTCTTCTATTTTTTCCCGGATAGTGCAAAACTGAGTACATGCCGCTTTTTTTTTTTTTGAATTATAACCATGCCATTGCCTCTGTTACTATTTTGCTATTTATGCCTAAGTGTTACAAATAAACTAGATATTCAAGAAAAAAAAGTTGTTGTCATTTACTTCGTTCGTTTATTTTTTATGCGCGCTCAAACATGAAAATGTTGATCGTGGAATCACATATATAGTTTCGTATTCATATATGTGCATATTTATATTCATTTTCCATTTTCGCATTCATTTATATATGTATGTATGTATATCTTAAAACTTGAAAAAAAGAATTTTAAATCTATGTTTGGCGACGAAGGAAGTCGATTGAAAGCGTCCTTTACTTCTTTTAAATCGTTTATGTATGTTTGTAGGAGAGACAGATGCTTTTCATCGGGTTCCTTCATTGCCTCGGTCGCATTTCCTATGTCATCCTTAATTTCCTCCATTATTGTTATTGCTGATTTTTTCTTCCTCACAGCATGGCTTGACGATGGCCGAGCGCAACCACGACTCTCCTTCCGTATCGGCCTCTACGTAAATTGGTTCCATGTCAACTGAAAATAGAAGAAACAAATGAAAGTGTAAAGAAACATTTCACAAACGTTTTTCATTTTATTATGAATATTGGAATACTTTCAAAGCCGCCTACCGTTTCGTGTACGGCCTCATAATGTTTCCACCGACTAGGGAAGCCACACGATGGGCCAATTTTCTGCTTTTCTTGTTTAAAAAAAAAAAAAAAAATATTTAATATTATATGTTTACCTCATAATTTATTACTTAACTAGCTGACCCCGCAGCCGTTGTCCTGTGTGAAATTATGCGTTTTGAAATGAAAAGAAAGTTAAATTTATCATTTCATGTTGTTTTTTTTTTTTTTCAATGTAACGCAGCTTTATAAACAACATTTTTTGGTTTCAATTCCGGTGTACAGAAAAGATGGTTTTCCAACTCGTGAGCACGCCACGGCCGTGTGAAAAACATAGCATTTCTAAATTTATGCCTCACACTATGTATATATCTTTAGGTTCTGTTGATTGTCATCTCAAATGCAATTTTCACGGGGAAAAGGAACACGTTTGAACTAAAATGACAAATCTTTGGAACTCAAAGGAATTCGTAGAATGAAGCAGTCGACAGCTTCGGCGCATGAAGATTGCGAAACATAATAATGACAGAGCCAACTTTGAGACGCAAATGATGCAGTGGCATATCAAGCCTGTCCAAAGAATTTAGAAATACCACTGGATAATTCACGGCGTCGTCTTCATTGTCAAGGCGATCGATTGATTTGTATGATGTGTATGAGCGCACATCTCCCGGAATTTGACTTTGAATCTTCCAGTTTAAGGTATTTTTATCGGTATTTTTGGCAGCTAACATTTCGCGTGCACTTAAGGAATCGTAGTTACGATAAATTGGCCAATGTCCAAACATTTGTGATGAGTTCATCTTTCGCGAATTGATAAAGGGAAGATGGAATTGATATCGAACCACCGGAAGCATCAACCGAAATTGTACCATTTCCAATTTTTGGCGAAGACGATGTAAAATGTCTTTGGCAATGTCGATGTTTATATTGAAAAGTGTGCGAACTTCATTTTCATTCCAGTGATTAACGTTTTTCAGCAATCGTAATTGCTGACTTACTTTTCCAAACTTGCAACCATTCACATTACGCAATGACTCAAATAAAGTTGAGCCGCGAACGTTAATCAATAGCAACCGAAGGTAGAAACAATCGTCGTTTTTCGGGTGGAGTGTGTAAATTCATCCTAATGCATTAGATGATAAGACATCTGGATGTCAATCTACTGGTTGGCTTTGCTTTCTGCGTAACTATTTCTTCGACGATGTATTCCACGCATAATATAAAGGTATTTCCGAATAGAGCAATGATCTCACAAACGGATCACTGACGAAAGTTGAGAAAAAACTCGTCAATGTTAATTTTGTTGCCGGCGGTGTTTCCACTGACTAGGTTCGCTAGGTTCCAATATAGTCTTTGGCCATTCTCCAAATTAACTGCGATACGCACAACAGTCGGAAAACGTTCATGAATTGCAAAAGTAAATATCCTACAAAGCGCTTTATTGCAGTTCACGTATCGACCGAATCGTTCAAGACCAATAACCGCCATATTGCTTCCTTTAGTGACGTACTTACAAACGTATTTTATCGATTACAACAAATTACAATATGCAACATGGACATGACTTTTGAATGTGAATTAGACAACAGTGGCGAATATAGTACGATCCATGTGTTGTCAACTGCGATATTCACTCCTCTAAATTGAATGCTAAATGTTCTGCCATTGTCGTCTGGTGAGCGACGCCGATACAGTTCATATCCATCATTTCTAGTTTGTGTTTCCGAAAGAAAAGCACGTATATAGTGTTTGGTGCATTTATTGTCAGACATTCAAACCGAGATGGGATTGTGGTGTCCGCAAGGTCCATGAACCATATTGGTTTTCATCACTTCATATAATACTGGATCTTTCTTTGCATCAGGAATTTTCGCATGATTGAATGATTTCATCAATTTGATCTGATGTAACCACCATCCACCATCCAAAGAAGAATGTGTGCGTGCGGAAAACCTCTCTTTAGCCTCACTCAACAGTCCATCGAAGCTGTTACTTGAAAAGTCTTGCTGTGACGCTCGCTGACGATCGCTTCTGATTAACCGCGATCCATAATACCGCACGTATGTTATCGTATCCTGGGAGTACTCGGTCATGTGCCTTGGGCTGCTAATGTATGTATGTTGATGCCAAAAAGAACGCCGACCGATATTAGCGCGACCTCTTCTTGGCATCGTAACAATTGTAATTGATCACTTTGTGTGCAACACACATAACATTTTCACTGAATAATTTTCAAAAATTTTTGAAGCTAACGACAAATTTGTGCGATTCAAATAATTGAAAAACCAAACAAACAAAAATTGAACAAAAAATTTGTATGGAAAAAATTAACTTTTTGGAATTGTCCAATTTTCCGACTTTTCCTCATCAGAAGCTTATGAGTTTTTTTATTTCTAAACCTTCCCCGATCTACACGAAACATTCTCTGAAAATTTCATCAGGATTGGTTCAGTCGTTCCCTTAGCGTTACTAATAAACAAACATTTATTCGTTTGTATGGAAAAAATAAAAGAGCTGTTTTTAGAAGTTTTCCGGAAATTATTCGAACTTTTCTTGCCGTAAGAACCATCCGTGAACCACAACGAACATTTTAAAAAAAGAATTGGCAAAATTGGTCCAGGCGTTTTTGAGTTATGCGCTTACCAACACATTTTGCGATTCATTTTTATATACATATGTACATATGTATGTACATATAAGATTGATGAAATGATTTTGAACTGTCATTTTTGTATGGCGAAATCTTTATAAATTTTTAAGATTAGTGGGATAAATCACTCAACAGCCGAAATCGTGTGATTAAATGTCAGTCTGAACATGGTATAAGGGAGCAATGGCATGACGATCACTGGTGTCAAAAATTGTTTTAGCTTCATACGCTGAACACAATGGTTGCGACAGACGACAAAAGTTATCTGTCAAATATTAAAATACACACGTTCTTATGGACACTGTTATTTTGACAGCTGCACAACTACACGACGGTAGGCCGACAGTTGACGTTCTCGCTAACTTCAATATTCTCCTATATTTGCCAACGACAGTAGGACGACAGTAGAGTTTACAGTAGAATGGAAGATAGAGAGATGAGGAAGAGTGGTGATGCCACTAATATGTAAAATGTAAAATTATTCACTGCTCTTACAAACTTGACGTTATTTTACAAATAAAAGAATAAAATAGCTCTATTATAGCTCTATTATATCATTTGTAATAACAATTGATAATAAATTAAAATTTCATTGAAGTGCAAGGTATTAGTATGGCCACAACGAAATTGTGTACATGCAAAATGGAGAGCTGTGTTGTCTTGTGTACATGCGTTCATGTAGTAGGATGCACAACGCCGTTTTCAGTTCACTGTCGTGATGCCATGTTGTGTCGCAAGCATTGTATTCAGCATATCATTATTGCGTGATGTGCTGAGCGACAGATTGCTACCGACATTTCTCAAATATTAAAATACACACGTTGTTATAGACACAATAATTTAAACAGACTGCACGACTACACGACAGTAGGCTCTCAGTTGTATTTTTAAATTTGCAGACGACAGAGTAGAGGAGAGGAGGGGTAATTTCATCGAAGTGAAAGGTATTAGTATGGCAATAACGAAATTGTGTACATCCCATTGAGAACACAAAGAGAGCGAAACGACATGACAGCACAACAGTGAACTGTAAATGGAGTCGTCAATCCTGCTACATGAACATTTGCAAAAAGACAGTGGCATAACAATGGCCGGTATACATATACACAAAACAACACAGCTGTCCATTTTGTATGAACACAATTTCGTTGTTCCCATACTAACTTTAATAAAATTTTATTATTTTGTTCAGAGTGAAATTTTTTATGCAAAAAGTAAGTAAATAGGTAAATTTATTTGTTTTAAATTATCAATTGTTATAAGAAATGATATAACAAAGCTATTTTGTGTTTCTCTTTGTAAAATAATGTCAGGTTTGTTAGAGCTTTGAATAATTTTACGTCTTATATATTAGTGGCATCCTCTCCTCTCTACTGTCGTCGGCAAATTTGAAAATACTTTTAAATTAGCGAAAGAGCCTGCAATCATACAGCTGTCAAATAACTGTGTTCATAAGATATTGGAGAGAGGTCGCTGGAAGACTGTCGCGCTCTATGTGTTCAGTACATTACATTTCTCTTTCATTTTCAAATGACATTTGAACACACAAAAAAAATCGGTCCAGTCCAGTCGTTTAAGAGGAGTTTAGTGACATACACACGCACATAAGAAATACAAGGTCTGTCGCAAAAGAAACAGAACTTTTTAAATATAACTGTTTCTGGTGGCGCCACCTACTGGTGGGTATATGAAATACAAATTCTGATTTCTTGTTGGCATTTCGTAAAAATTTTTAGACAATTCGCCAACTACAATCGATGTTATCGATCAAAAAGTGACAGCAGCTTTTGGCCATCGGTCGTAAAATGCAATTTAAACAAAGAGCAAATATTAGATTTTGTTTTTACCTTGGGAAAACGTGTACCGAAACATTTCAAATGATGAAAAAAGTGTATGGTGATCAGTGCCTATCCCGTAGTAATGTACTCATGGTTTATGCGATTCCAAGTAAAACGTGAGGACCTCTGTGACGATCAGAAGTTGGGCCAAAAAAAGTCGTCTTCAGAAGTCAAAAATAAAGACGATGCTGATTTTCTTTAACGATACCGAAAGTATTGTTCACCGAGAGTTCGACCTACTTGGCCAAACGATTACTGCTGTATTTTACCTTGGTGTCATGAAGCGTCTTTTGTCACGCATTCGTCGTGCCCGACCACAATACCGTGACGCAGGGTCCTGGCGCCTGTTGCACGATACTCCATATTAACCATTAATCACTCACCCTACTATCCTGATCTGGCACCCTGTGATTTTTACCTATTTGGAAAACTTCATTTGCCCATGAAAGGACACTGGTTTCAGGACATTTCAGCTATCCATAACGTGAACACACTCATTTGAAATGCTAATTGAGCGGGCTAAACACTGTATCGAAGCACCAGGCAACTACTTTGAATAAAAAAATATAACTTTTGAAAAATATTAATTTTTTTGTTGTTCTTTTTAACAGTCCTGTTTCTTTTGCGACAGAACTTGTATACGAGGGCCGTCTGATAAATAACCGACCTCAACGTGAAGCTAGCGGCACATCTGAAAAAAAAGTTTCTACTTCAAATTGTGCATATTATAATAGCTACTAGCCAAAATTTCAGAAATTTATCTTGCGCAATTATCTGTTGACAGTCGTTTTTGTGAGTCTATTTCGGTGATTTCCCCAAAATGGAAAAAATTGAATATCGAGCTGTAATTAAATTTTTATTTTTGAACGGCAATACGCCTTCGCAAATAAAAGATGAGTTGGACTCTGTGTATGGTGACTCTGCACCATCGTTTACCACCGTAAAATTTTGGGCAGCTGAATTTAAACGTGGTCGCAGGAGCTTGGAAAATGATGAACGTCCTGGGCGTCCAAAAACTGTAACCACTAACGATAACATCGCTAAAGTTCATCAATTGGTACTAGACGACCGCCGGATTAATGTTAGGGAAATAGCTGAGATTATGAAGATGTCAAAAGAACGTACTTGTCACATACTAAACCAAGATTTGGGCATGAGAAAGCTGTTCGCGCGTTGGGTGCCGCGTTTGCTTACGCTAGACCACAAACGTGCGCGCATGAACATTTCCAGCGCTTTGTTGGCTCAGTTTAGAGGCAATAAGACCGAGTTTTGGTGTCGATTGATAACTGTAGACGGAACTTGGATTCATCATTATACGCCCCAAACAAAAATCCAATCTAACCAGTGGATTGAAAAGGGGGAACCGGCCCCAAAAAAACCTAAATCTGTGTATTCGGCTGGGAAAGTGATGGCGAGTGTTTTTTGGAACAGCCATGGAATTATTTTTATCGACTATCTTGAAAAAGGAAAAAACTATAACCGGAGCATACTACGCATCATTATTGGACAAGCTAAAGGAAGGAATTTCGAAATATCGGTCAAATTTGCAAAAAAAGAAAGTCTTGTTCCACCAAGACAACGTACCATCTCACACCTCAACAGTCGCCATGGCGAAAATCCACGAATTGCGGTTCGAACTGCTTGACCATCCACCTTATTCACCGGATCTAGCACCAAGCGACTTTTTTTTTGCTTCCTCAACTTAAAACTGCGCTCGGCGGCCAGAGATTTTCGTCAAATGAGGAGGCAATCTCTTTCGTGAACTCGTATTTTGCGGACAAAGACGCCAAGTACTATTTGGAAGGGTTGCAGAGATGGGAGCATCGCTGGGAGAAGCGTGTGGAGTTACAAGGAGACTATGTAGAATAATAAAAAAATATTTTGAAAAAGTCGCGTGCGTTATGGTTAGGTCGGTTATTTATCAGACAGCCCTCGTATACATATATAAGATATAACACCGGTCAACACAAAAATATTTTTTTTGGGGTTTCTGTTCTCATGCTTGAATTCTGATTCTAGACATTGAAAAACACTTAAATATTAATCTTTAGTTCTATAAGTTTGCTTTGGGCTGATCTACATCGATAAGTATATTTTAATTTATTTCATAAATCAAAGATGGCAGCACTTTGATTAACCCGAAAGTAAAAAGTATTATTATTTGTAAAAGGCACAGTAGTCAATGTTAACCTGTTTATTATAACGGGTGATTTTTTTGAGGTTAGGATTTTCATGCAGTAGTATTTGACAGATCACGTGGGATGTCAGACATGGTGTCAAAGAGAAAGATGCTCAGTATGCTTTGACATTTCATCATGAATAGACTTACTAACGAGCAACGCTTGCAAATCATTGAATTTTATTACCAAAATCAGTGTTCGGTTCGAAATGTGTTTCGCGTCCGTGTCCGATGAGCGATGAGGCTCATTTCTGGTTGAATGGCTACGTAAATAAGCAAAATTGCCGCATTTGGGGTGAAGAGCAACCAGAAGCCGTTCAAGAACTGCCCATGCATCCCGAAAAATGCACTGTTTGGTGTGGTTTGTACGCTGGTGGAATCATTGGACCGTATTTTTTCAAAGATGCTGTTGGACGCAACGTTACGGTGAATGGCGATCGCTATCGTTCGATGCTAACAAACTTTTTGTTGCCAAAAATGGAAGAACTGAACTTGGTTGACATGTGGTTTCAACAAGATGGCGCTACATGCCACACAGCTCGCGATTCTATTGCCATTTTGAGGGAAAACTTCGGACAACAATTCATCTCAAGAAATGGACCCGTAAGTTGGCCACCAAGATCATGCGATTTAACGCCTTTAGACTATTTTTTGTGGGGCTACGTCAAGTCTAAAGTCTACAGAAATAAGCCAGCAACTATTCCAGCTTTGGAAGACAACATTTCCGAAGAAATTCGGGCTATTCCGGCCGAAATGCTCGAAAAAGTTGCCCAAAATTGGACTTTCTGAATGGACCACCTAAGACGCAGCCGCGGTCAACATTTAAATGAAATTATCTTCAAAAAGTAAATGTCATGAACCAATCTAACGTTTCAAATAAAGAACCGATGAGATTTTGCAAATTTTATGCGTTTTTTTTTTTAAAAAAGTTATCAAGCTCTTAAAAAATCACCCTTTAGCTGTAACAACAATATTAGTGTATTACTCAGTTAAAAAATGGCATAAAGTCAGTGTAAAAATGATTTTGATTCATTCTGTTTTATTTGCGGTGAATTTATTAAAGTTAGAAGTAAAAAATTTGCTTTATCAACAAATTTGAGACTTTGCGAAGCCTATGAAGCATATTTTAACCTAAAAGTCAGTAATCAAAATGAAAATTGGGTACCTCACTTCGCCTGCGTTAATTGTAAAAATACTTTAGAAGGTAAGTAATCAACATTTATGATTTTTAAAATTGTAGAGCAAATTTAAATTAGACCCTTGTAATTTTGTCATTTCTAGCTTGGTACCGTGGAGAAAATCGACACATGAAGTTTGCGATGCCAAAGATTTGGAGAGAACCTAGGGATCATGTCCTTGACTGTTATTTTTGTATGGTTAACCCAAGTAAGGTGAAAGGTCTGAAAATGCAGAAAATACGTTTTATCCAGATCTTCCTGCATCATCATCTCCGATACCTCATGATGAAAATATGCCTCTGCCGGTACGTTCAAGATCAGATAGCTCTGAAGTTCAGCCGTCACAAAGTTCAAAAGGATCCAGTGCACCACTAACCAACACTGATGGTAGTAATTTCATAACAAAGGCGCAAAGTTTTGGGCCACATTTTATTAGCTCAAGTAAATTTAATGATTTGGTGCGAGACCTGAACTTACCTAAAAGTAAAGCAGAAATATTAGGCTTACGACTAAAGCAATGGAACTTACTTGAAGATGGTGTCAAAATAACTGATCAAAGAGAGCGTCATAAAACTTTTTCATGTTTTTTCACAAAAGAAGCCGGTATTTGTTACTGCAACAACGTAACTGATTTATTTAATGAAATTGGAATACCCATCGTAGCATCTGAATGTTGGTTTTTTGTCGACAGCTCTTTGAAAAGCTTAAAAGCAGTTCTGCTCCATAACGGAAATGTATTGCCAAGTCTTTCACTAGCCCACTCTGTATTGTTGAAAGAAAGTTATGTTAGTGTAAAAATCATACTAGAAAAATTAAAATACACAGAATACCAATGGGCAGTAATCGGTGATTTTAAAATGGTTGGTTTTCTTATGGGAATGCAAGGTGGATATACAAAATACCCCTGTCACCTTTGTTTATGGGACAGCAGAGCTGACTCAGTACATTATCAACAGCGTAAATGGCCTGATCGCTTCGAATTAAGATTGGAAAACATAACGTAAAACCGGAACCAATCGTAGAGCCCGAAAACATTTTAATACCACCGCACATATACAGTTAGGGTTATTGAAGCATTTCGTAAAAGCACTGGATCCAAACTCTGAAGTGTTCGAATATTTAAGGGGCTTCTTCCCGAAATTATCGGCCTACTCCGAGGAGCAAGGAGAACGTTTTCGCCACTTTGAACATCGATATCAAGGGCAGTACAACGAGAATATGATGGGAGATTACATTTGGGGTTTAATACGAGAGAGCTCATGAGCATAAAAGAAATACAAAAAAGAAGTAAGAAAAGACAGTAATTTCTTGTTATTTTACATTTGTATATTATTGTTTATCACACATCTTGAATAAAAACGACTCTTGTATCTAAAAAAAATTTTTCTAATTATAATCTATAGTGAAATTGTAGAAAAAATATAAAAATCAGTAATTTCTCCTTAAAAATCGAAAAATTGCTCTAATTTCTACGAGAGCAAACTTTAACCGGAAAAAAGTCCTTACTTTTGTCATAGGAGAAACTAAAATTTAGCATGTAGATGTCAGACCCAAAAATCGTGTTGACCGGTGTAATTACAATATGTATTTCCCAAAAAAAATATATATTACACTTTTAACTTACTGTAACTTTTAAAATTGCTGTCAAGATCAATATGTATATGACTCTTCTAGACTTAGATTAAACAAATTTTGAGTACAAATAATGAGAAACCATGAATGTTGGCATTTATAATTTTGGGTCTAGGTAATACGGCTAACTAGAGTTTTGCTTTAGATCCTTTTCCCAACACATCTAAAAATGCGTGTTTAAAAATAGAAGAATTTATTTTTGGACTACAAAACCATCTATATTTTCAGAGAAAATGGGCGAAACTTTAAATTTATTTAAAATAGTTTACACTTACATATGTATATGCATAGAAATATGCCATGTGATGTAAATACAATCAAACTTTACGAATGAACTGTGAACAGTGTGATAATGTATGTGCGCAAAATATATTGGATGCGGCCACTTGACCCTTATAAACATTACCTAACACATTTTGGCTCTTATTTTTTTTTTTTATTTATTTATTTAAAAGAGAACTAATTATAAATAATTAATCCACTTATAAGAATCAGCACTGGCTGCCAGGGCCTTCGGCTCTTAATACTAATATTATGGTAAAAGGAAAATATTTAGTAAGGTAATTTAGTTGAATGTGATGTTATATGTCTTTGATGTTACACAGTTTAAGAAATTTATTAATGGCACTGATGTTATCGCTATTTGTTGCTTTGAGAAGATCGGAGGGTCTCTTATTCCCAAAGGTTGATTTCCTTAATAAATGCAGTGCAGGACATTCATCGATGAGGTGGATGACTGATTGGGTGGGAGCGTTGCAATGGTGACAGCTTGGTTGATCGGTACCGTTAAGAATGTGGCCGTGAGTTCTTGTAGTGTGGCCTATTCTAAGACGAGTGAACGTCTTGATGTTGTGGCATGAGCAGTCAGATGGGTAGATCGGTTTTACACCAGTTGGGTTTTGATCTCTGTAGTGGTGTTGGTAGCTAGTCCAGTCTTGGAGATGCATATGATGGCAGTATTTTTTTATATGTTCTTTGATGTCTTTAGTAGTAAAGTGAGGAAAGAACACCAACGGCTCTCTACTACCATCTTTTGCATGTTTATCTGCTGTCTCATTGCCTTTTATACCAGCATGACCTGGTACCCACATTATTTTTATGCTGTTTTCATGATGGAAGAGTTTGTCGCGTATATTCTGTGTTAGCCATGAATTATTTGCTGAGTTTTGAAGTGCGTCAATGGTTGATTTACTATCGCTACATATTATATGTTTTTCTCCTGTTGATGAGGCATATAGAACCGCTTCGTAAATTGCTGCAGCTTCTGCTGTAAAAACCGAGCAATATGTTGGCAAAGTACCGACAGTAATAGCGACACCCTGATCGTTTGACACTGCAAACGTGGTAGTAGTATCCGTTTTCGACCCGTCGGTATATATGGGTTCCCATTCTGGTTTATAAGACTCAATTGCCTCGTTGAAGAGCAGAAAAAATTCATTGGAGCTGGTTTTTAGTTTCTGGTGCTTTGACAGAGTGTTTATAAAAGAATGTTTGGGAGTCAACCATTGTGGGTGGTCAGGTTTGACGAGCAGTTCGGGTGTGGATATTAAATTGAGGTCGTTGATCAGGGCTATGCATTGCGTGAGGGTGGACTGTTTGTTCGATGCATTCCTCCAAGTTGTAGACTTCTCGAGGATGTTGAAAAAGATTTTGCTCCTATTATGGAGAATCCTAGGTAGAAGCATCATGGTATTATATTTAGTTCTTTGCTGGATGCTCGGTAGGCCTGCTTCGGCTAAAACGGCTCTGATCGGAGAGGTGGGGAACGCGCGTATGCTTCTTCTTACTGCTGTGTGGTAAGGCGCTTGGATGCATGCGAGGTGAGATTTTGCGCAGTGTCCATATATCGCGAGTCCAAAATCAATTTTTGAAAACATCAGTGCTTTTACAATATTTACAAGATTTGACATATGTATATGACAGTGCTTAGATGATAAATACTTAATAATGTTAAGTCTAGATATTAAATTTATTCTAACATATTTACAATGTTCCTTATAAGTTAGTTTTTTATCAAAAATTATACCAAGTATTCTGAGTGTATTAGTGTGAGGAATTTGAGTATTAGAAAGGGATAGGATAGGAAAGGTGCATTTATGTTTTCTGCAGATATGGAAGGTTGAGCTTTTGTTAGCTGAGATTTTACATCCAGAAGTTTTTGACCAGTTGGATATGTCATCTAGAATTCTCGTGAAAGTTTCTTTCATTAGTGTAAGGTCTTTGAGAGCGGAAAATATTAGAACGTCATCAGCGTACATTAAATGCTCAACCGTATCGTATTGGGATAATATGGAGCTGAGTTCATTAAAAGCAATAATAAATAAGGTGACTGGAAGAGGTGAGCCTTGTGGCACGCCGTTGTGCAAGGGGTATATGTTAGAGCTTTGATTATTTACGCTGACAAAAATTTTACGATTCAGGAGGAAGGCTCTAACAAAACTCTAGATTTTGTCTCCTACGCACCAGCGTTCTAATTCTCGTAAAACTATATGTGCACCAATTCTGTCGAAAGCCTTTTCAAAATCTAGACTAAGAACGGACAGGTGGTTTCTTGCGGAGAGCGTTGTCGAAGCACAGTGTTCAAAATACAGAAGTGGGTCGATGACACCGAGACCTTTTTGAAATGCGAACTGGTTAGAGCTTATCAACCCTTTTTTCTTAGCGTACCACATAATTCTCACGGATACAATTTTTTCAAGCACCTTAGATATACAGGGTATTAGGGATATAGGTCTAAAATTGGAGACGGAAGGGCTGTTTTTGTTAGGTTTGGGAATAGGTATAACAGCAGCGTTTTTTCCAATCTTGTGGAAGGGTGCCTTTATCAAAAATTCTGTTATACAAGGATAGGAGTCGGAGTTTAAGGGTATAAGGAAGGTTTTTGAGGAGGGAGTAGGGTATTTTATCCGGGCCTGGAGAGCTACCCGACATAGTAGAAATTTTGGCTCTTAATTATTATAAAACAGAGCCACATAATCACTTACAAACATTCACAATCACATATATCGCGTTGTTCTAAGGCATAATAATTTAAAAATTAAAGCCGCTCTGTGATCGCTTGTTCGTTTATTTAGTCGAAATGCCTAGAGGGCTGCTACATGTACATACACACAAATAATATGTTTAGTATATATCATTAGCATAATTTCTTTTGTTCTATCGTCCGCACCACTGCTACATTAAAGTCAAGTTCATAGATATGAGAGAAAGAGTGTCGAGAAGTAATTGCGATGGAATGTGTGTGTGAGTTCATTATGGACGAATGCGGAAAGTTTTTTTTGTTTTTTTTTTTAAAGTAGGGGGAAGCATCAAAAGCCGGAGTGCGGAACTTTAATCCGTTAAACCAACCTACTCCCATCTCCAGACTCTCCCACGGAACCACCTGATTAAGTATTACTTCGTGGGAGTTATAAGACATTTAAGTCTCTTCTATGGCACGGACTGACGGTCGCCTACTCTGGTCTATATGTCCGAGATTTGTCATGATTGGGGCTGCCGCTTCGCTGACAGCTCTCCAGTTCTCAGTGGACCGACACATAAGTGTCGTCAAATTTTCCCCGTAAAACTACCACCGAGTGTAGCTTTAAGTTTTTCCCTTGAACTTATAAAGCGCGGGCAATAAAAGAAAACATGCTCAGAGTCTTCACAGTACCTCCGCTGCTGCCTTATTGTTGGCTCTGATAATTTGTACACTCGCTCGTATTCGTCACCCTGGATGTCAATGGGCATCATACTGGCTATTACTTCCGCAGCATCGCTTGAAATAGTTCGGAAAGCACTGATAACTCTTAGTGCCGACAGTCTGTTCACTGTGTTTATTTGTCTGACATAGGCTTTGATGCCTAGCCCCTGGATCCATATTGGAACTGCATATAATACAACTGATCTCATTACCTTTGCGAGTAAAAAACGCCGGCTGGAACGCACGCAGCCTTTATTTGCCATCATTCTTGATAAGGCATTCAAAATTTTGTTCGCTTTACCTGCAGTGTATTATTCTAGGTGGTCCTTAAATTTGAGCCTTGAGTCTGCTATTACTCCCAAGTATTTTAGGTGTGGCTGTGAATGAATCCGGCACTCCCCTATGGTGAGAGATATACTTTCCTACACTTTTCTTGTGCTTATGAGCAAGACTTCAGTCGCTTTCTCCGCCAGTTCTAAACTAATTGAGGAGAACCATTGGCGCAGACCGTTTATGCATTCGTTGCATTTGCTTCGGAGGTCATCGAGATGTTTAACAACTGCTACCAGAATAAGGTCGTCTGCGTATGCAACTAATTTAATATTTTTCGGTTGGTATCTCCTTAGCACCCCATCATACAATATGTTCCATAAAATGGGGCCTAGTACCGAGCCTTGCGGTACTCCACTCGAGATAGAGTAGCTCTTGGTGCCTTCATTTGAATCGAATAATAGTCGCCTGTTTTCGAAATAACTTATGACAATTTCTATCAGATATTGAGAAGTGCTTATGTCATACAGAGCTTTGATTATGTTTTCCCACTTTGCTGAGTTAAAGGCATTCTTCACATCCAGGGTGATCATCGCACAATATTTTTTTGTTCCGCCTTTCCATCGCTTGCCACTTACTGCGCATTTCGCGGTGTCAACGACATCGTATAGTGCGTCAATGGTGGACCTCTTTTTCATAAAGCCGTATTGTCTTTCTGATAATCCGCCGGCTTTATGGATTGCTATTTCCAAGCGGTTTCTAACCGTGCTTTCATATACTTTGCCGATAATGTCAAGCATGCACAGAGGTCGATATGAAGATGGTTCCTCTGGAGGCTTTTTTGGTTTAGGGAGTAGAACCAATCGCTGGACTTTCCGTGGGTCGGGAAATGTTCCTTCTTTAAAGCACGCATTGTACATTTTTACGAATAATTTAGGTTTCAGAATCATGGTTGCCTGTAGGGCTCTGTTTGGAATGCCATCCAATCCAGGCGCTTTGCTGCTTTTAATTTTTCCGGCTATGGCCAATATTTCTTCTTCACTAACTAGCAGTGGTGGCTCTATGACTTCGGTTCGGGGCTTAGCATAAGAAATACTGTCGTGTTTTAGAAACAAAGTTTCGACGACTTTTCTCATGAAGGATATACTTTTGGGTAGTTGTGCCTTGTTTTTGAACTTTGACATACATATTTTATATGTTGTTCCCCAGAAGTCTTCGTTTGCTTCCTTATAGAGTTTTTCAAAACAGTTCCTTTTACTGCAACAAATTGGAGGATGGAGTCATGTGTAGAAGTTCACGCAAGTGAGGAAAGTTCTCTGATCGCCATTCACTTGGGAGTGGCCAGAAACGATTCTTTTACATATGACTCAAGCAGCTCCCGACTTCCGGTCTTTGACCAAGTATCCTCTGGGTAGCCTAAGAATATCCGTTTGAAGGCGAGCTAAAGTGAGAAGGCGAAACATCCCCTGCATAGGGTTGTGCGCTGGGTTTGGGACCCCTCACGTAAAAAAACACGCCCAATGAAAAGGGAAAAACAGCCTCGGATGAGAGACCCCCCTTTTGATGACGACCACGGCAAACGAAATAAGGACTATGATTTGAGGGCATGCACCTGGAATGTCCGGTCCCTTAATTGGGAAGGTGCCGCTGCCCAGCTGGTAGATGTCCTCGTAAAGATAAAGGCTGACATCACCGCCGTCCAAGAAATGCGATGGACGGGACAAGGACAGAGACGAGTAGGTCCTTGTGACAATTACTACAGTGGCCATATAAAGGAGCGCAAGTTTTGTGTTGGATTCGTGGTGGGAAAAAGACTCCGTCGCCGGGTACTATCATTCACTCCTATGAATGAACGTCTAGCCACAATCCGCATCAAAGCGAGGTTCTTCAACATATCGCTGATTTGCGCCCACGCCCCGACGGAAGAGAAGGACGATGTGACCAAAGATGCCTTTTATGAGTGCTTGGAGTGCACTTATGAGAGATACCCCCGCCACGATGTCAAAATCGTGCTTGGCGACTTCAACGCCAGGGTGGGCAAAGAAGGTATCTTTGGCACTACGGTCGGTAAATTCAGCCTCCACGAGGAAACATCCCCAAATGGGTTGAGGCTTATCGACTTCGCCGGGGCCCGAAATATGGTTATCTGTAGTACTAGATTCCAGCATAAGAAGATACATCAAGCTACCTGGTCAACAAACACAAGGAAGGTTCGACGTCAAGAAGCTGCAATCACAACAGACAGCCGAACGATTTTCTACTCGGCTTGCACTCCTGCTCTCTGAGAGCACTCGTCAACAACTCGGTATAAGGGAGCTGTGGGACGGCATTTCAAACTCCTTACGTACAGCTGCAACCGAAATCATTGGTTTTCGGAAAGTGCAAAGGAACAGCTGGTACGACGAGGAGTGCCGTGTCGCAGCGGAGAGAAAACAGGCTGCCTACCTCGCAACGTTACGATCGACTACAACACGTGCGGGATGGGATAGATATCGAGAGTTGAAAAGGGAAGCGAGACGCATTTGTAGACAGAAAAAGAAAGAGGCCGAAATGCGTGAGTACGAAGAGCTTGATAAGCTGGCCGACAGGGTAATGCTCGAAAATTCTACGAAAAGATGCGGCGGCTTACAGAAGGTTTCAAGACCGGAGCATACTCTTGTAGAACCCCCAAAGGTGATCTAGTTACCGATGCCCAGAGCATACTTAAATTATGGAGGGAACACTTCTCCAGCCTGCTGAATGGCAGTGAACACACAACACCAGGAGAAAACGAACCCGATACCCCAATCGATGACGATGGAGCAGATGTTCCATTGCCCGACCATGATGAAGTTCGAATAGCAATTGCCCGCCTGAAAAACAACAAAGCGGCAGGGGCCGACGGATTGCCGGCCGAGCTATTCAAACACGGCGGCGAAGAGCTGATAAGGTGCATGCATCAGCTTCTTTGTAAAATATGGTCGGACGAAAGTATGCCCAACGATTGGAATTTAAGTGTGCTATGCCCAATCCATAAAAAAGGAGACCCCACAATCTGCGCCAACTACCGTGGGATTAGCCTCCTCAAAAGTTCTGCGAAAGATTTATGGTCCTTTGCGCGTTGGCCACGGCGAATATCGCATTCGATGGAACGATGAGCTGTACGAGATATACGATGACATTGACATAGTTCAGCGAATTAAAAGACAGCGGCTACGCTGGCTAGTTCATGTTGTCCGGATGGATGAAAACGCTCCAGCTCTGAAAGTATTCGACGCAGTACCCGCCGCGGGAAGCAGAGGAAGAGGAAGACCTCCACTCCGTTGGAAGGACCAAGTGGAGAGGGACCTGGCTTCGCTTGGAATATCCAATTGGCGCAACGTAGCGAAGAGAAGAAACGACTGGCGCGCTGTTGTTGACTCGGCAATAATCGCGTAAGCGGTGTCTACGCCAGTAAAGAAGAAGAAGAAGACTGCTTTCATTTTCTTCAACCTGGTAACGTTGTAGGCGGCGTCTAGCTGAGTTGCAGAGTTTTCTGAGCACAGCAATTTCTTCATTCCACCAATACACTGGCCTTTGGTGTGTTGCGTCGTAGCCTGTAGACAATTTTTGTCGCACTGCGGATACCAAGTGCATGGCGTCTTCGCCTTGTATATTTTCTGAACTCCAGATCATCTCAAAAAGTTCGGCATCAAAGTGTTTTTGTTTCCGGCGTTCCGTCCCTCCGGCATATGAGACTTCAGCAGTAATAGCCATGTAGTCACTGTTTGTTAATATGTCCACACCGCCCACTTGTTGTGCCTATTAAGGGCATCGTTGGCGATCATGAGATCGATTATAGAGCCTTTGTTTCATTTTTGAAATGTATTTTGCGTTCCGCTATTCAGGATCGTAAAATTCGTTTTGCAGAGGAATTCAAGTAGTAGACGCCCACGATGGTTTGTGCACCTGCTACCCCAAGCGGTCGACCACGCATTGAAGTCGCCTGCGATTATAATTGGTGCTTTGCCTCTGGTTTCTAGAGCAAGTTCCAGGAGGAGTTCTTCAAAATTTGTAACTGAGGCGCTGGTAGGAGCATAGCAGCTAACAAAGTATATGCCACGTATATTTGCCCAAGTGAAACAGTTGTGATATCTGGAGCAAGATATAAATGGTTGTCCTTTACATGACCATATTGCAGCTTTTCCGGATATGTCTGTGGTCCAAGAGGTCGCTTAATAAGGCGAACAGGTGTGTAGTCACACTTTTGTAATCAAAATAATAACCATAATCGACTTTACTGCTATTAGACTATAAAGGGGACCTTGTTGTGTTGCCAAAAGGTTTCTGTTCTGTGGGAAATATGCAAGCTAAGCAGTCCGAGTAGCTTGGTAGCTTTGTGTATAAGTTCTTATGTAATCAAGCGCCCACGCGCCTGTACATCCTAGATGCCAATTCACAGACGCATGTGATACCCAGCTCACATAGCCAGCTAAGTGATTGGTAGCTTTGAATATACTATGGAGACGTTTGACAAAAGCAGAAAATTTTAATTTCAATTCTATAATTTACGGCTCTATAGCATTTACAACTATACCATCTCCTGGTCTGGACTATAACTTTGAAATGCTTTACAATTTTGAATGGCTGGTGGGCTAATACCCCAACTTTGTCGTGAGAAGTAACCTTGTGACCCGACCATTAAAGGCGTTGGATATCGGCTTTGAGTAAAGATCCGGAGCTACCGAACCGGCAAGACTAGCAAAGGGACCGGTGCAACTTCTATCTCGGAGACGTCAAGACTAGACGCTCCAGGCATAGAAAATACGGGGAAAATTTGTGCGAGGCGGAATCGCCTGTCGGTTAGAGTCATGGATAGCCCTATCAATTGGAAAGGTAGAAGCAGGAAGCGGAACTCTCCGCCCAAGAAAGAAGCTTGGCGGCAAAAATTCTGAAACAGACAGACATACTGATCAAATTTTTGTTCTATACGCTTGACTACAATATCCAGAAAGGTGCAGTGTTAGAAAAGCAATCGACTGGACGTGCCCCAAAAAGGGAGAAGCCTCTGTCGTAAAAAGTCTATGAGCGGGGTATGCGCTAACGTTTAGCGAAATCGATAAAGGGGGTATGGTGCCATCTTCTGAAAAGAGTGGAAAAAGGTGGCTGCGGCCTTTTTCGCTGTTTTTATGAAGATGGCAGAGAGAATAAGGGGCCTCCTCCAACTAAAGACTGAGGGCTATATAATGCAGGCATCACAATCTATATGTCCGAAATAAGGAAGCTAAAGCCTTATGCGGAGAGATAGAGGGTTCTTATGAATCTTCAATGTTCAAGCGTATACCAACATAGAACCCCATCCATTTGCTGGAGGAGTAGCAGTATATCTATTTCAGAGAACAGCCTCCTGGTTAATGGGGACTATCTAATCTGATAGTAGGGCAGCGATGTTCAGATTAGACTGTTTTGGGTGCCTGTTCAAAGCGATATTGCAGAAAACTGTAAGACAGGTCCTTCAGTCTCAATAATTGCAAAAAGGATCGGGTAGGAGCTGCGTTGGAATCCTGTGGTTTGTTATTGAACAGCTGGACCTCAAACCAGTTTAGTAAGGCCCACCAGCTGTGCAGTCGCAAAGTCTTTCAGGCCCAAGGTGTATCCGAAGAGGCCTTGTGAGGTCTTCGCTCTCAACTCTCGTCACGTTTCAAAAGATATAGGAGTTCTAACAGGACACTGTTTCATGCCGTAATATTGAACGTCGTACCGGATGCCTGCTTTTTCATTTGTTTGGAAGAATATGAGATAAAAAGATCTGAACACTTCCT
>JAPZAG010000157.1:0-105396 GCA_027475135.1 Bactrocera correcta | reverse complement strand
CGAATGGGTTTTCGGGCAAATTTTACATTAAAAAGCTTTACTATTTTTTTTCACAAGAGTATATAAGTGAACTAGTACTTCAGTTCTTAAAATATCCCTCTGTAATTTTGCACACGTCCTTTTTTCTCAAGCAAGCTGCTCATTTATCCGAACCGTCGATAATATAGCTTATAGAAGTCATTCAAACAGTTCAATCAAGCTCGAGTCCTTTTATGGAGAGATTATTGCCCTACAATACTACAAATCGCAAAAAAAAAAAATTCGGTAGGCCTACCATAGCATATAGCTGCCATACGAAATTATCAATTAAAATCAAGCCTTTGCATGGAAAGCTTTTGTATTCCTCAAAAACCGAAGATAACGTGTTTTCTTGATTTATATAAGGTTTTGATCACTTTGGATTATAATATTATTATTATTATTATTTTTTTTATTTACGTTAGCTGTTTCGAAAGTTTGGACAAAATAATAATAGCTTCTACAGTCCGATTCTGAGTGTATTAGTTATACTATATTTTTTTTAGACATTTTTAGTTAAAGTATTATAAATTAAAAGCATAACCGTTTAAATTTATATGTATATTTATCCATATAGATATATGTTTATATATAAATACACATACAAATGTCGAATAAATAATGACTATCATGGCGTAAGTACAACATATATTGCTGCTGAGTCGGCAAAAGATCCGCTCGAAACTGGATTAGTTTCACGGTTCGAGTTCATTAAGTGTAGCCTGTCATAATTGTTGCTGTTGCAATTACTACATACTTACATGCCTGACCATAATCACACACATACTTATGCACACACTAGAAATATGTGTGCATGTGAGGCTTTGAAATAGGAGCACACCGACTGGTTTTGTGCATGAGCTCGGCGTGGTTTTTGCCAGCAAATGTAGTGTGTAATTTATTCTGTAAAAATCAAGTCAACGCGCACCTTTCTTTTACTCTACGCGGCTGCGGAGCTAAGCTCTAATCGGCTATGCGGCCATATACGTACGTACGTACATGCCTCATGGGTGAGTATGCGAGTATATGAGTGTGAGTGTGTGTGCATTTAAGTTGCTGCAGCTACGAGTTAAGTGTGTACGAAAGCGGAGTGCAGATCTGGCGATGAGCTAGAAACATCACAGCAAGTGCACAAATCTGCCACAGCTCGCCACTTTTTACCTTGCAGAAGCAACAGCAGCAACGCTGCACACCAACAGCCACACAGCCACACAGCTACCTAAACCTGTACAAACCGAGGTAATAAGTAAGTGTATCGGCTAGCAGCTAAACAAGTGTCTGCCGTAGTGCAAGCAATAACAACAAAGGCATCTTCAGTCAGTCGTGTTGGCAGTCGATCGTGTTGCCGCTTCAGCACTTCAGAGCTTGACGCTTGCTGCTGCCACGTCGACTCCTCTGGCCTCCGCCTCGCGTTCGGTTTTGCAAACTTTCCTTTCTAGACCATTGCGCGGCTGCACCGGTTCTTGCGCCATTTGCTGGTTTTTGTTGGTTCTTCGCCTGCCACATTACAAGTTGCTGCCTGATTGCTCCTTCGACTTGTGCTTGTAGTCTGCACCATTAACTGCAACCAAAAGTCTTCCTGACTCGATTTACTAGCATCAACTTTAACTCTAGTCGTCGCAACTTTATTTCACTGCTTCACTGCCTTCATTGGTTTGGTGTGCAGCAGTGGCAGTCGCGGTGGCAGCGGCAGCTGGTGCACCTCACCATCGTCATCGTTGCATTGTTCGGCCCGTTGTTTCACATGTTGTTGTTGTCGTCGTTGTTCTTGTTGGCCGGTTGTTGCCATTGCCATTGAAGTGGATAAATTATTGACATAATTTAAAGTTTGCCTTCTGATACGGAAGACACCGAACTACCAGCGCTGCGGTGATTGCACCCCACCGCCCCTTCCGCATGCTACGAACCGTGCAAGCCTGCACTTGTTCTTGCTGGTCAAAGCGCTTTCCGCTTTCCGTTGGTGTAAAGCAATCAGTTGCCACAACCATCGATTCGTTCGGCTGCAACAGCAGGTGCGTAGGCAATGTTTAATTTGGTTGTAGTTGTTGGCTAAGCAGCCTTGTAATTTGCAGCATCTTGTTGTTCCCTTGTTATTGTGTTTGTAGTTGTTGCCTGGCCAGTTATCGGTAAAATGAACTGGTTCCAATAATTGAAACTATGATAAGGCAATAAATTTTGAGAGACCTTCTTCTACATATGTATGTATGTGTGTCCGGTTGTGTGTTCGCGTATAGATTACCGGCGATCATGGTGCTTGGGTTGTTCTGTGTTGCCCTGTGTATTTTGCGCCAAACTGTTGAGTCTACAAATTGAATAATTTCCATTGGTGGTTTGCTGGTGGCATAAACATGAAAATGCTGAATTCTTCGCCGCGAGTTCCCGGTTGCGAGTAGCGAGTGCGATCGCTTTTCGCGCCACTAAATTATTGCCGATAATGGCTGGGTGTCTTCGTAAGCGCTAAACTCGTTCATTGTGTGAAGTCATTAGGATATTTGCAGCTTTCAACTTGTCATCGTAATGCGCGGTAATTCGCAGTAATGCACTGGATAACTAGCTAATGGGATACGCGAGTACTGTGTACTTAATATAGTCTTGTAGTTTATTATTTCCGTAATAATTAAGCGAACTGATATGTGGTTTTAGAAATTCGTAGAATATGGGGTAGATAGGTAGAGTGAATATATGACGACGCACCTAGGAGGGATTTAGGAGGTCCATTGTGAAAACACCGAAACTAAACTCACCTTACTCTATAATGTCCCTTCTGAACCGCCCTATGTTACTGAAGAAGTTCCTCAATCCAATTAAAGTATACTAAATCAAATGTTATTTCGTGAGTTCTTCACTTGTCTTATTGATTATGTGTTAATTGCTTTCTTGTGACTAGAGAAGACCTGTTTTGATGTGCATTACCTGCCTCGGAGAACGCTCTCTCCATTTCTATTCCGAAGGTATGGCTTGGACAGTTTTTACATATTGTAGACCGCAAGTAGTAGACAACGTAACACTGTTTGTAGTCTGATATTGTGAAAAGTCCGATATATCTGTAATTGTGTTAATTTAAAATCCGACTGTGAAGCTTAGTCGCTTGTTGTTGTCCATTGTAACAGTTATCTAGTCCCTGTTAGGATGGTAAGATTCAGATAAGTTGTCATTGAGGTCATCCAACGATAGGCCCAGGAAATGTGCTGTTTTGACGGGGTCGGACAATAGGGAGAAAGGTGTCAGATATGTAGGGTTTGCTAGGCATGCAAAGAGGTAGTTAGTGCCATAAGGGGACTCGTTCCATGAAGGACATATGTTTGATATGTAGAAGTCGGTTCCGAACAATTAGGAGTTTTGCTTGCTACAGAATCCAGAACGAAGCTACGCAAGGGTCCCTCTCGATTCTCGCGGCAACTCGAGCTCTTCGTCTACAATGAGTGGTGGTTTGATTTCAAGTACATACGTCATTCACTGAAATGGTGTCGGTTTATTGGGTTATTTCGTAGACATAGTTCGAGAAGAACTATTTGATGATTCTAGGAGGCGATTCCGCTACAAGCAGGTGACTGCAGGGATGATTTCTACGAAAGCACAGCAGGAACTCCTTGGTGAGGAATTCATGGTGCTCCTTAATTGGGAGCATGTGGGCTTCACTTTGCAGATGTCTGTCGTAATGCTCGCTGCTCCCAATTTTTTCAAATCTGTTTCGAGTGTTCTTTTATTTATGGTTGAGTCCAGCTTTTCATTTGTCTTTTGTTGTTGAATTATGCTATCACTGAGCTCACCAACCATGTGTTCAAGGCTATTTAAAGCATGCCTAAACTCGTCATCAATGACATCGAGTTACTTTTCGATTCGGCAATAATGAGTGCCAGACTACAGTGAAATCGTAAATAACTGTAAAGCTGACGAGCTGGCAGGGAAAAAACTCCTTAGCTGAGCTTTACGAAGAATGGGTGTGGTGCTCTGTTTGTGTTTTCTACTGCGCTGGGCTGCCATTTGTTCATCCTATGTCCTCAGATCCATACTAAGAGATACAGTGAGCTCTTTACCCTCAGTAAAGTCAGCATTTCTTTAAATGGAATGGTTCTATCAGGCCATCACTTTACCGGCGTCCACGCTGTAAGGTTGGGACTCTTTTCGGACACCAGCTGCAGAAGCTGTATGGAAGAATAGAAACATCTAAACACTTATTTCTTGATTTTACGTATTTGTGAGTTCATGGCTTAAACAATTGGAAGCCCACACTTTCAGATATTCCACCGATCTCGTAGGAATATAGATTTAATGCACCACTCACAAGACCCTTTGTCGACTTATAGGATCGGGTAGAGATGTTATATTTGTATGGTTTTCCATTTACAATATGTAAGTCATCCAAGTGCGATACAAATATTTCACTGTTCATCGAAAGCAGCCTAACAGCCATTATTTTGTAAAATTAAAGCCTCGTGAACCGAACGACTTCATAAATGATGACTCGAATGCAAATTTGGCGGACCAAGCAGTTTAAACAACCCGCTTGTAGTATGAAATAGTCTATAGCAAATATACTTTTACTTCCATTTAAGCAAAGGAAAAATATTAGTAGCCGTAAGCAAAACTTTAGTTGGTTTATTGCTGACACGTTGGGACACCTGTCAACTTGACTGGTTACTAAGCAAGCCCTTGCTGCCACGAAGATATTACAGCGCTTCCGCTGACAGTGAAATATTTGTACTCGAGAAAAGCGGGAATTGAAGAAGTTGTTCCATGAAACTAATATTTAGAGCGCCGCACTCAACGACACTTGGCACAGGCGAACGGGACGTGGCGCAACGAAGAACATAACAAAGGAAAAGCTATTGCCATTTGCTCATTTGCGCTGTTGTCGCCATCGGAATTGTTGCCATTGCTACTAAGTGTTGTTTACAACATTTACAAACAACAACGTTTGCTCGGCCGAAACGAGACTGTAAACCCAACAGCAACAGCAACAACAACAAGTAAGCAAAACGGTTTGCTCTCGTACATGAAAATTGCTGTTTTACATTGTTGTTATGGATTCTTTTGAAAACCTGAACACATACATGCTTATATGCCGAAGACACATGCTTATGTATTATGGCTTGTGTACATGCTCATTTGGTGACTTGCTTGTATAATTATTGCGGCGCTGCAGTTTCGAATCGTTGGCGTTCCTACCTCGCCTCCATTCGTACCTTTTACGGGCGGCAGCTGCATGCCACCGCTCCAGCATCCGTAAACAAATAAGGAAGCTTGAATTTGTACAACATTCTGCGCGCGCCCCACTGCGTTCCCCTGCTCTGCCCGCGCTCTGCTTGCCGCCGGCTAGTCGAGCTCATTTGCTCCTACTCCGCCGTTTGCCGTCGTCATACAGACAGCGCGACTTGTTTGCCTGTCTCTGACCATTGTCTTTCGATTGTACTTGTGTTTATTAGCGTTTCAACTGTTATTGTTGTTGTTGTTGTGCTTATTGTTTAGCTGAAATTTGTTTTTAACTTGTTGCGCAGCGGCAACTTTGCCATCAACACCGTTTTTTTTTGTTTTTTTTTTTTGTTTTTTTGTTTTTCTGTTGTTTGTTCTGCTGCTATTAGCTCAGCCAAGTGGTGTTGCCACCAATGACCGCCGTTGCTTGTTTACCGTCAAATGGATTACACATCCAAACATACGCAACTGCTGCCTGCAAATGGGTGTGCGTCCGTCCGCTGTCCATTACTTTTGAAAACGGCGCTTACAAGTTGCGCGCGTTGCCTCCGGCTGCTGCCGCCAAAGCTCGACCTAAAAGCCGTTAATTAATGCTTCCTAAAAGTCAATTTTATTTGTGTTTCATTTGGCTCTCCGCTGCCCATCGTCATGTTTCCGCATTGTTTACACTACTCACTTTTCCTTTGAATTGCTGCGCGGCCATTGCACGTACAGTTATCTGGTGCTCCCAGCTAAACACCAGTAGTGCGACCAGTACACGTCCACACCTAACTGTGCACGGCAAGTTCATCTGTTGTGTGAAAGTGTTAATGTTGCGGTAATAGAAAACTTTCAAGTGTCAACAATATGCTACTTCTGTGGCAACTTACACTTGTAACTACTTAAGTAAATAGGAAAGTGCTTTACGTATATTCATACATATGTATTTGTGTATATGTGTGATTATTTTGTGGGGTTAAGAAATGGTGAAACTGTCGCAACTGACTGGAATATTTAATTCTTGTTCTAATGTGTCGGAACCCACTAATCCATACATACATATGTATTTATGGTATAACCTTTGAGTATGTCTGTATGTCTGATTTCGTGCACAAATTTATTCTCGACGTTCTTCTCTAAATGCTTAAGTAGATGTTGTAGCTACAACTGAAGAAGCAAAAGTCAAGTACCATTTTTAGTCAAAAATCGAGATGCTTTCACTTTCCTCTGATTCCGCTTACTTCTCGAACCTTCTCCATTGCTTCATATCAGAAATTTCTTCGTATTTTTTTTTTGAAGAAATCATACTTTATATACATAATTAAAAGTCTTAGCCTATTGACACTATCACGCATGTCCAAAGAGACCCGTTTACGATACTGTTTTTGAAAAATCGCTCAGCTTTGTTGGGATGAGTCGAATAAAAACACGTTTCATAACCAAAATATCCACCAAAATCATTTGAATGGACTCGCATGAGATTCCGAGCTTTCTTCCCATCTCTCCAGCACGTGAGCGACGTCTTTAAACCATTATATCCTCCAATTTGTTGATACTTTCATTAGATGAAGATGAGGAAGGTCGTCCAGAACGAGGCATGTTTTCAACAATCTCTCGACCGTCTTTGACCTTTTTCAATCCGGTTTTTATATTCAGAATCGTTTCAGAATGGTATTAAAGCATATTCATTTCCAGTTTGCTGAATGACCAGCAGTCGCATGGCGCAAAATCGGGCGAATACGGTGGTAACCGAAACAGTATGAGTCAAAGCAGTCTCTAAAAACCAAATCAGTATGACATTCATAGTGTCTAGCTTTACACGGTTGAAACAGAAAACATTGGTATGAGCCGAGCCAAAATTTCAACACTACCAGCGCTTCCTTAACTGTCCATCGATGATTTTCAAGTATCTTTATTATTTTCAACGCTGCCCCCGTTGGTTGAAGTTGATAGTTGACCAGAGAGGTTTCTCTTTAACGCCTTCTTGGCCCACTCTAAACACGGTTTACCACTTGTAAACTTTTGTTTTGAACCAAGTTTAATCAACAAAGACCTTCCGAAAAAATTCTCCTGCCTTTCAGATAGTTTTAAACGAAATTTTTACCTTACTTTATTACGATAAAAAATGATTTTTTTTAGACATGTGGTTTGTGAGAAGAAATAAAACGTATATAATTTAATGTTATGGTCAAGGACTTAGCTTAATTATAAAGATAAGGATTTGTTTTTATATTTTCAAAATGGTTTCGGGCAAGTGACCGCTGCCGCCTGCTCGAATAAACTCAAGTCGAGAGACCCAATTTTCTACTATCAATCGCGGCTATATGTAAGCAATAAGGCGAATATTCTCTTCTAACGCATGCCAGCGGCAACGAAAAATTTATTAACCATGGATTGGATAGCGTTTCCTTGTGCTGTAACATCATGGCCATGATGGTCATTCGGCTTCTATATTTTTACCAATATTTTCCTAAAAGTGAGTGGTTATAGCTCCATTTGTTGCGCGCGATGGTGTAGTGGACTAAATAAATAAAGAACTATTCACAGTAATTATTTTAAGTTAAGGGGGTATTCTAGTCTAGAAGCATGAATTTCAGGTAATTTTTAAAGTGTCGTTAAAAAAGGCAATTAATATTTTTATCATCCACTTTTTCATGAGTTATTTGTTAATTTTTGAAGAGTACAGAAAAAAAATTAAAAACTAAAAAAAGTAAAAAATTTCACAAATTATGAGCTGACGAAGTGGTGGGGTCTCTAAAAATTTCCACGTGACCATGCCCATGATTTCAACACTTCTTGTTATCTGAAACCAAAAAAAAAAAAAGATTATTAATCAAGAATAATGTCGCAATGGTCGGAACTACGGAAAAGTGGGAGCGACTGCCTGAAAAAAATTTTTTTTTTGATCATTTTCTAGACTATTTCGGATTTTTTAAAAATAATAAAAATTTTGGGATGGGGCTAGTTCCAACCATAGACAAGTCTATAAAGAAGACTCTATAAAAATTTCAAGTAAATCGGTCTAGTAGAACCTGAGAAATCGTAGGCATCGTTCCGAAAAAGTCAGTTTTGAGAAAAACGCGTTTAAAGTTTCGCGTTCCGGCGGAACCAGTTTGGATGCCGGGTCAGAAAAATGCCTATATCTCCGAAAATAATTTGAGTTTTAAAAAATCCTCTTATACATATATTCTTAAGTAGTTAATCTTTGAAAATATAAAAAAATTTAGATTTTTTTAAATTTCTAGACTAGAATATCCCCTTAGTATTATAAGTACAATCGAGGTGCTATATAGGACTTTAAAAAGACACGATTAATTAGTACTAAAGAAACTCTAGCAGCCAATCATGCTCATTATTGCTTTCGTCTATTTCGTTGCGGTGATTTTGGGGTCAAAAATGCACCACGCTCGGGTAGGCCAAGTGTCGAAAACATTGATAAAATAACGAAAATTGTCGTGTCCAATCAGCATATAATCATGAGTGCCCAAAAACCTTTGCGAAACACCAATTGAACCAGCTGAAAGAAGCAATCGCCCAGAAGCGAACAACTTTGACAGAAAGGTGAAGGACTTGTGTTCAAACCGGACAGCGGCAGATCACAGAAGCTCCTGTCTTTGGTTGGGACGGTCATATGCATGCAACTTTAAGTCCGCACCTGACACAAATTGATCAACGCCTGATTTCGTCTATGGCGAATGATTTTGTATGGTGACAAGTTCGTCATAGGAAAGGTTTGTGAAAACTGGTTTTTCGGGGTTTTTTGCCATTTTAGACGAAGATTTCAATAAGGGTGGCATATAAATTTTGAAGTATTTCGTATTACCTAATCGAACCAAATACTTCATATTGGATCTAAATTTTGGTCAAATTTACCAATCCTTGTAAGATACTGTAGTTTCTAATTTGTAGCAAATAAAAAAGTATGGTTAATATTAAAAAGTATAGAGAGTATAAAAATTGTTATACGGTTTTTATACGTCGAATGCGGCATATTTAATTTGGTACTTGTAACACCCAGAAGGAAGCGTCGGAGACCCTATATAACATATGTAAAAGAAGCTGAATATAAATTCTCAGCTGAATTGATTTAGTGACTTAGTTTTCGAGATAACGTTCCGACATTTTGTAGACGTCTTTTTTTCAAGAAGCTGCTTATTTGTCGGAACCGCCGATATCTGATAGCAAAATTGTATGCAATTTTGCTTTTAGTTGGTTAAATTTTTAACTTCTTTAATTGTGAAGGGTATTCTAGCTTCAGTTTTTTCTTGCTATTTCTGTTACTGATGGGTTCGGCCTCGTATACCATGCATGGGTGTGGCACTAGAGTGGAATGATTACCTCAGCTCATGAAAGAAATTTGCTGACATGCGACAAAATTTTATTATATACTTGTAATACATATACATAAGTATGTGTCATATGCAAATATCTATGTAGGCATGTACCAGGTACATATAAGCTGAGATAAAAATCTGTGTAGTCGCGTCTGCGGCCAGAGATGACAACGTGCGACTCATACTAAACGGCGGTGGCACGTTTAATGTGCCGCTTACACAAAAATGGAGTTAATATTTGGAACACACGTTGCGTTTTGCGTTTTATGTATAACAACTTCTAGAGAAATGCTGACACAAACGAAATAAACAATTAAGCGAGCGTACGTGTTGGATCCATAAGTAGACGCAGGCTTGACACAGCCAACAATAAAGGCGATTATTTGTGCGATAATGGAAAGTTGTACAATTTCAGTTTGGCTGGCAAAAGTTATAAAAGCATAATTTGTAAAACTGCAAATACACACAAACTTGTTATATATTTTACATGAATCAGCGAACAAGTTTTAAGGCATATGTACATATGTATATCACATCAGCGCTGTGCCCGTCTTTTCTCTGCATACGTACATACATAAATCCACATGGGCAGCGACGCGCCTTTAAGCGTACCAAAGCAAGCGCACTGCGCATGCGTGTGCGCGTTATTTACAAATTAAACAACAATTAAACAACAACACAATGCAATAACGCTCTTGAGTGGAGTGAGTGCTGAAGCGCTGCAAAGCAAATGAACCTGTTATCAGCAGAAATTAATCAAATGCTGCTGTTGTGTGCCACAAACACACACACACACTCATACCAATTTATGCATTTACTTGCTGTGCCTGTTGTTGTTGGTTTTCACGTTGGATATCAGCAGTTGCTTGGCGGTCGCTGTCTTTGCCTTTGCTTATTCCGTGAATCGCGTTGCAACAACATCTGAGAAGCGATAAAAATGAAATGCGAGCGCGCTGTGCCTGCTTTGAAGAAGTGTAAACATACTTTTAGCATATATGTACATATGTATGTATGTATGTAAGTGCATGCATGCTTGCTCAAGTTGAGTACCTTTTGATGCATGTACCTTTGTGGCGTTTGTTTACTCTCTTCGTTATCACTTATTGTGATGTTTTATGTTTCAGACGGGGTTTGTCTTGAGTGGGTCAAGCGCGTACTTAGATAAAACATACATACATACCTAGTATCTCATTGCAAGGGCTAGTAAACTCATATATGACTCCCATACACATACATATGTACATATATACTGTACAGTAATTCCTGCATATTCATTACGCATGCGTGCGTTTTCGTAGAAGATTCTTATCAACTGCCCACAAAAGTGCAGATAAACTAAAGAGTATACGTCCTTTACGTATGCCTCAAGTAAACAAATCATAAACAAAGCAATCCTCATAAAGCAATTAGTGAATTTAAAGTACATTATCTATCAATAGATATGCCCACAAGTACATACATACATACAAACAAACTCTCATAAAATAAGAACAGAGATATGGTAGGCATATTCGAGTACCTTCTTTCCATTCATCCATTCCTCTCTTCTATAGTTTCTAGAAAAAACCCTCGCGTCGCTTCAGCACCACTTTAAGGATAGTCTGGTCTGTTTTTTTTTATTTCTAAAGGGGAAGCTTCCATAGATGCTGATACTTAGTAGTATGCAATATGCACTGCTCTCTCTCTAAAGGTGCCCCTCATTTGGGACAACCCCTAATCAGCATTATCTTCTATATAGAACTTGCGAAACAGTACGCCTAACTACTTAAACTATTAACTCCGTTATCCGTACCTTAATGGAAAGGCCCTGCGGGACCGCCACTAAGCATTAAACGCAGGGACAGCGGCTTAGACTATTGGCTCACGTCTATTCGCAGTTCTAGCTTCACTGCTATTTTGTTGTTCGGCTTGTCTTAGCTCTTGCAGAATCAGAGTTGTCGTCCTCTTCATGGAATATCATACTGATCTAGTTTGCAGCATATACGACTCTAAATTATCAGATATTATTCGGCCTGCCACTTCCATCTCCAGATCCTGCCGCTCTCTCACAAATATCGGGCAGTAGAACAGTATATGACCCACATTTGGGATACTGCTACCTTAGAAGCAGCAAGTAACTCCACTGTCATGACCGTACCTACTTTTGCTGGTACTCTCTGAAACTTATGGCTCCTGTAAGAAACTGCGTCGTGTAAAAGTCTATCTCGCCGTGGTTTCGTTTTATCCAGGCTCCATCTTCCCTTTGCTGCTGTGTCTCATTTTGCCATTCCTGTATACTGACTTGTCTTTCCTTTTTACGCTCTGCCACTATGGATTCCTGTCTATAATCTTGCTTTTGTCATAGATTCGCTTCAGTTCTCGAGCCATTATGTCTGCCGGCATTTTCCTAGATAAAAAGCTAGCGGCTTCATGAAAAACCATACGGAAAGTGCTAATAGTTCTGTTGAACACTGAACACTGATTACCATTCTTGCATTAATACCGGTCCGAAAGTGCTCTGCTGTTTTGTTTTGGTCCTCATATGTTAGCCATAACTCCAGACAAGTTCGCGTTTACTCGAGCGGCTTTTTCGCACACTTTCTCAATGTGAACTATGTAGCTGAATCTCGCGTCTATCATTATACCAAGGTACTTATTGTGTTGTCATATGTACGTCAATATTTATCAAGCCAATGTTTGATTTTTAGTACAGTCTCACTGCATACATTCATATGTTCTGAATTTGGTGGACTTCTTTGGCTACTGAAGTTACCGTTATATCATCGGCGTGTCCGATAACTAGACTTCTTTAAGCAGGGGAGGCGTAGTTATCCATCACATAAGACATTTCATAAGAGTGGATCCTATATTAAGCCTTGTGGCACACCACCAGTTATAGTACACTATTTTGGTCCTTCATCCGTGTCAGTATGTGAGGCCAGTAAGCCTTATAAAATGCGTTTTTCATATCAGTACTCTTTGTTGCCAATACATCAACCTATCTTCTTTTATGGCATTTTTCGCAATACCTGTGAGCTTCTTAATTGCATCAACGGTTGAGCATGTTTTGCGGAAGCAAAATATTTTTGTCTGCGTTATCCGGTTTGGACATGACCTGTATTATTATATGGCCAAGCCAAGGAACCACCAATATCGGACCACAATTGCACATTTATAGTTATCATACAAACTGAACGAGCGTTCAAGTTTTTGTAAGGAAAGCCTTTTCATTTGATGAGATATCTTCAAAAAATTTGGCACGGATTATTGACTTAGGCAATAATTCCATCTTCAAAGAAATTATTCAAATCGACTGACTACAGCGTATAGATGCCATATAAACTGAATAATCACAATGAAGCTCCTAAAGGATAATCCAAGTGGAGGTACTTATTTCAATAGTTTTTTGACAGATCACGCGTGAGGTCAGATCTTAGCGTACAAAATACAGTTTGGGCAAGTAGTGAGGCTGCTTTACTTTTCCAAACGACATCGTTTCCCTCTATGGGCTTTTGAAAAGTTTCAAGAAAATTTGACGTTTTCGAGCCAAAGTTTTTTCAGCCATGAGGCCCATTTATGTCTCGAAGGGTACGTAAAAAAGTAAAATTGTCGCATTTGGGACGAAGACCAACTAGAAGAGATTCAAGATCTGCCGTTTCATTTAGAAAAAAACAACGGCTTGGTGTAGCTTGTAGGCCATGGAATCATCGGTCCATATTTCTTCAAACACAATGCCGGTGAGAACGTACCTGTCAATGGCAATCCCTGAAATTGAAGTTCGTGATCTTGGCGACATTTGGTTTCAACAAGACGGAGCCACACGTCGCATCTATCGATAGATTTATGGAATTTATAGATGTTCTCTTAACACTATGGCGAGCATATAATTTCACGTTTTGGTCGACTGGCCATCAAGAACGTGTAGGAATCTTGTCTTGTTGAATCCAAATGTCGCCAAGGTCACGGACTTCAGTTTATGTTACGTCTAAAGTTCATACGGACAATCCCGCTTCGATTCAGGCCTTTGAGGAAAACATCTACATGTCCTTCGACAGTTACTAGTCGAAATACTCGAGCGAGTCATCGAAAATTGGACTCAACGGATGGACCATCTGAAATGTAGCCGCAGCCAACATTTGAAAAAGATAATCTTTCAAAATAAATGCCAAGGAAGGTTCTTTCGAATGATAATAAACATTCTTCACCAGATTTGAAATTACAGCGGTTTTTTGGTTAAAAAAGGTTTCACAGCTCGAAATGCAATCCGAAGGGTAATTTTAGTCATATTAAGTATTCCAAGTAGTATTATCAGTTCTGATTAACGGTATATTTTGTGATTAGGAGAATACACCAAGAGTTTGTTTTGTAACGACTCTTTATTCGAAATTAATAAGTGCTCCTCAATCAGCATCTTAGACTGATTCCGCTAGAGCCATTTACGCTACAGAAATGATAATTTCTTTTCAAAAATTGAAAACACATTTAGAGAAAAATAAGCTAAGTCCAAGTAATTTAACTTCAAGATAGTTTAGAGCATCGTATTGCATTATATTTCCAATAAAAAAAAATTTCAACCTAAAATTTGGAGCGTTTTTTTACGATTTCAAATGGAAATGACTTGCGCCAGTTCAAATAGGATATAAAAGCGTGTAAATGTGTGTTTGTGCATAGAAGATTACATTGCCACAGAGCTGAGTGATTCCGTGAACGAACTGTCAGTGCGCATGTCACACGGCCACAATGGTAATAAAACAAAAGCAACATCAATCTCGAGTTGCACAACACACATTTTCTTGACGAACAACGCATGCACATACACACACACATGCATTCACAATTAAATATGTATGACGCATTTGTGTCAACGAACGACTATCTGCGCCTAAGATCTTCCGCTCGCAGGCTGGCAGAGCCATGCAATGCGCATGCGTGTGGGTTTTAGGAATCGTGTATGACTAGGTAAACGCACGTGAAGGAAAATGCAGCAGCAACTGAGTGCGTATCCATTTAGACCTATATAAATAAATACGTAAGTATATACATATTTGGAGGTATGTATGTCCGTGCGGATATGCACTTCTTTATGTTGTTGTTTGTTTAGCTAGTGCTTTTGAGTACGACGCGATATGCATCTTTGTTAAGTGGCGCGGAGGCGTTGAGTTGTGCTTCTGGCTTCTGGAGAGGGATTCTGGTTCTACGAAATAAATTAAAAATCTGCGTGAATAACCAGAAAGCCAGAAGTTCTACTGGCCTAGCCGGCAGTGCTCACTTGAATTATCAGCTAAAGAGACGGCCTACACGCAGCCCACATTTCCAGCCACACTCATGCACAAACACACATTTGTACACACATACATACATATGCTTATGGTATATACGTAATTTACAGTAGGACCAGCACTTAATAGCATCATTTAATTCTTCAAATCTTATTTGTTTTTGTTTTTGTTTTTTACAGCAGCTGCCGACGCAAAAGCACTACATAGTTGAGACACAAACCTCTCCTGCTGCTGCAGCTCAGACGCAGTCGTCCACCACCAACAGATCAGTAGCGGCTGCGCAGCAAACCTCGGTGCACACCAAAACGCTACGAAATTTGAAAAGCCCACACCAACAAAAGCTCAAATTATTGGACGAACAGAATCAACATGAGCAGAAACAGCAACGCAAGCTGCTAAAGAATCTGCCAAAAACTGCGCTGCACTCAAAACAGCCCGCTCATCAAACGGTAAACGCGCGGTCGGCGGTAGCACCTGCACCACCGCCATTCGTCCCGTCGCAAGCAGCTCCGCATACACAAACATCGTACATCATTCGCAAGGACATAAAAAGTTTCAATTTCTCCGACATCGAAATCAACGAGGAAGACGCGACGGCGGCGGCCCGACTGGACGACTTGGCGCGTCGCAGTCGCAACGGTGAACTGCTGCACGATTTGTGGCAGCGCGCCGTTACGGCGACGCCACAGCCGCCGATCACTGAACTCGATGACATTTTCATTAGCGTCAAGACAACGAAAAATTATCACGACACCCGTTTGGCGCTGATCATCAAAACGTGGTTCCAATTGGCGCGCGATCAGGTGAGTGCGAATGCGATTGCGAGACTAACTTGCTTAGCGCACATACTATGTACAAATACGAATACCTAATGTACAGGTACTATGTTAGCTAGTTAGGCACAAAGGCAATGGCCTGTGTTCAATACGATCGGCATGATCGCTTGGCGAATGCATTGCTGGCGGAGGATGGCACCTAATTGCTGCCATTTAACTGTTGGGAAAATCGCAAGAAAGCTGCGGCTTGTGATGGCTCTGCAGATGGCTAATTATGACCGAGCCTTTGCTTATTGTCGACACGAAGATCGGGTCAATTTTGAGGCGTTAATGAGGTTAAAGTACTTAATGGGGCGAAATGCGCGATAATCGTGGCTGGAAATGCAGATATTGATTTGCAAAGCGTGTGCTTAGATGTGTGCTAGAAGGGATAGCTATGCAAACAAATGTAGTTAGATATTTGAAAAAAAAAGTTATATAGACAATTTTCGGCAGCGCGATCGGTTTTCAAGTGTTTTCTCCCTTTGGAAACCACAACTGAAATAACCGTCTAACTGGTTACCTAAACTTGTTTGTGGGTGTTTTACCTGGGGGATCAGTAGCAAACTTTTCCTTGCAACTAACACTAACCACTTTTTGACAACTGTATACCGATTGAACTTTGCGTAAAGTATCATCTAGCTACCGCAGACAATTGTGTATATTATCGAATACTATTCGCCCTTATCATAAAGAGTAGGATTGTGAAAGTCTGGAAATTATTAAAGAATAGTTGTGTCTATTATTTTGCAAATTTTTCAGTTTGAATATTTTGTATATGTTTAAAAAAGTACCACTCATAGTATACACTTTATTATACCCTGAGCAGAGTATATTAAGTTTGTCATCTAGATGGAAATGTCCACCGTCCATCGATCATATAAAGTATATTCATAAATGAACAGCATGACGAGCTGAGTATATGTAGCCATGTCTTGCTGTCTCTGTTAGTGAATTAGTCCCTCTGTTTTTGAGATATCGATCTAGAATATTTGACACTTCCTTTTCTTTGCAAGAAAGTGCTCATTTTCGCAACCACCGATGTAGGACAGTAGACCTGTTGTATGGAATCAAGTCCTTATATGGAAAATTTTTTTTATTTCTCGAGATGTCTTCATGAAATTTTGTATAAGGTTTCGTCAAAAGCACCGCTATAATAGTCGAAGAAATTGTTGAGATCGGACAACTAAAGCATATATCTGCCATACAAACAGAAGATCCGAATCTAATCTTTATAAAGAAAACTTTTTTTATTTCGTAATATCTTCATGAAATTTCGAATGGATTAATGTCTAAGGCATCGGCACAATCTTCGAAGAAAATTTTCAGATCCGACCTTTACAGACGAACCAATCAAAATTATATATTTAAAATAGTTTTTCATTTTTTTATGTTTCAATGGCAGAATTTCTGTCAAAATTTTCAGCAATGCAGTCAAATACTTTCCAAACTCTTCCCAAAATCTAAATTCAGGGTTGTCCTATGCGTTTCTAAGTAAACCGTTTTCTGTAGTCTTCAGTAAATAACAATTAAGTTTCAGTATTCCACGCCAGCAAACATTACGGCAACATTAGACCAGTAGCCCTTCGACAAATGGGTAAAAAATAAGAATGAAAAAGTAATATTTTGTATGTGAGGCCATACATTTTTCAATAATACAATTTAATACAATTTAATAACTGAGTTCGATCTTTCAAGCTCTGGAGAGTAGCGTGTTGAACAAACTATACCAGTACCTCAAACAAACAGGGGTAACACCGCGCTAGCATTAACAAGTCTTCTGACTTCTTTTCACTTGTAATTTCTTTGATAAGAGAGCAGAAGCGATCAGATAAATGGCGAATCAAAGCCAGCTAATTTTTACTATAAAAGCTGATTGAAACGCCGTGCATTTATATCTAAGAATGTTTACAACAATGTAAAATATACATCACAGACCAACGTGTACGTGAAGATATGTTAGAACACATGCGCATAGTTGCATTGAACTTTATGAACTAGTAAATATTTGTTAGCAACGCCTTTCCTCAGTTTCCCACGCAATCATCTACGATTTAAATTGGCTAAGGGTGCGTTCCGTCATTTCCTTCAATGCGTCATGCACTTCAGGGGAGCGCAATTCTCACAGACAATCGAAGGATACTCATACGAGAAAAACTCGGGGAATCTTCCAAAGAGAAGAACAAATACAAGTTGTCAACGAAAATGCGTACCGCACTGACATATCTTAAGCGCCCGCTTGTGACTCCATGCATACAGGCTCAAATACAGTCACATTTAATGCAGATAAATGTCAAAAGGGGAGAATTGTCACACCACAAAAGGCATATGGTGCCACATTTCTTCCGCGCATGCAACTGTTGCGCCTCTATTACAGATTGAGTTGCATAGACACATGAATCCACACATATATGTTTGTATATGACACTTGTGTTTAATGCATTTTGCTATGTAAATATTTACTCGAACGGTCGCTAAGCAATCGTTCGGAAAATGAGGGGAAACGCATTATTGTCGGTGCAGCGATATGCAACAGATGCAACCGGCTATATTTGATTTATGCAGTGGGAAGCACAATGCCTCTGCACTTAATTAAATTTCAATAAGAAAGCAGAGAAATGAAAAGACACCCTACCGCACAATCTACACACTTTTCAAAATAACTTCTTGTGCTGTTCTTGTTTATTTGTTAATGTATTCAATTGTGCCACTTTTCGTGTCTTCCAAAGCCAATTAATGACTGTTGCTGCTCAAAGCGACGACCGTTGCGTAGACATTAATATGGATTTTGTATTGAAAGATTTGTGTATTTGCTTTCGAATTGAATTGTTTTTGTATACAATTGTATTTGTGGCATTGAGGGTTTTAAAGCGACAATTTATAAGCTCATTAGCAAAACAATTTCGATCAAAATGGCGATAAAATTCATTATGCAAATAAGCGAGGCTGGAGTCTCGGAAGCTTTATGATTATAAGGCGCATTTTGCTTTGGAGGCACCAACAAAGAACTTACAGACGTTGACCACAAATATACTTATGTGATACAAAGCGTTTATTTATTGATAAAAAATACAATTAGTTAAATGTTAAAACATTTTACTAACGATTTCATTAAATATAACGGGTATTTTTACACGTATAGTTTTCAATAAGAAATATTTTTTTCTGTGCTGGCCTTTTTGATAGCTGTTACGTGACTAATAGCCAGTCTGGTTTGCCATTTTATAAAGAATAGGGTAAAAAAAAAAGTAGCCGCTTCTCCCATTTTTCACAAGAAAAAAATGTTCAGCGATGAAGTTCACTTTTTTTTGAAGAATCTGTAGTTCGAGCAACCGAGCAACCATGGATGGACCTCGCATCACATTTACTCTGGTAGATAACGTGCATACTCGGAGACGCCGTAGAATAATGAAGACGCTATTGCTTCTGTGCAGCAGAGAAGACCCGAATGAGTACATCTGCCGTCGCGAGCAACAATTAAAATTGTGGCCGTCCACTTTATGAAAGATTTTGCGGAAGGATCTTGGTTTGCTGGCTTACAAAATTCAAAACGTACAAGAAGTGAAGCCGAACTACCATTTAGAGCGGTGTACGTTCAGTGAATGAACCCAAAACGAGGTGACCACCGATCACGATTTTCACAAGAAAGTTTTGTGCGGCGATGAAATTCACCATTGGTTGAAAGAGAATAGAATAAATAAAGTTGTTACATTTCAACTGACTATAATTCATAAGCCTTTTTTTAGGCGTCGTCACATTCTCAAAAAGTCATTGCTTGGTGTGCTCTAAGGGCAGAGGAACCATTGATGTTTTTTGAGAATGGGAAAAGCAACCCAAGCTACAATTTATAGCTTTTTCGTGACTGAATTGGCGGGTATTGCTTGAACTAACTTTAATCAAGACAAGATCGCGCTATATGCCAAACAACCAACGAAACAATACATTTATTCGAAGAAACTTTTGGTGAACGCATTATCTCTTTCATTATCTCTCTCAAGAACGGGCGCTGGACTATTTTTTGTGGATTTACATACTTATGTGAAGTCGTTTCTTTACACAAAATAGCACAAGACTTGAAAGATAATATTCGGCAGGAATTTATTCAAGTCAGCTGCGGCGATCAATCACAAAAGAAAATATTTGCTTTGTCAAATATGGCTTCAGTTCATATTCAAGTTGGTGAATCGGTTTCTTGAAAATATGAATCTTAACGGGAAGGGTTTCATTCTTGAATTACCAGCTTTAAGTACAACTTGTGTAATTTTGTCTCTAATTGGACTGCTGAATCTAGCAACAACCTTGTTACCACAACTGCCTTATTTGTTCTGTGTAGGTTTGGCCTTTTTGCTTTCTTCGGTTTTTTCGACTTATTTCTGATGCCAATCTACTTATCAAAATATTTTTCGAAATTACCCATTTTCAGCCGATCTTGATCCGCTATGGTAAAATTTTATATGCCGCTTTTTTGTTGTTAAACTTGCAGAATTCCGCCGACTTGACAATCTTTGCCTCATAAAGGTCCGTTCCGATTACATAGACCCGACTGTCGTGGGATTAGGTTGTTGTTGTAGCGGCAGAATCCTGCCGAGTCCTTGGTAGCCTTGACCGAATAAAAATATGTGTCCGTTTCGGTTATATAGACCCGACTGGCGTGGGAACGGGTTGTTGTTGTAGCAGCAGAATTCTGCCGGTTTGACTATGGAATGCCGTCTTTGGCTGCTGTTGTTTTGCTTGCATCTATTGAGACAAGTCAGCATTACAGTATCAAATGAAAGTGGTGTTGCCAGCTTATCAAAATTAATTAAACCTTTTATGTATTTTGTATTCTAACACTTTTTTTTTTTATTCTATCCCAATGATTTCCCGAATTTTTCTGGTTTGTGCACCGGATTCTTAAATAAACACATAAACAAACATTACCTTGGTTTGCACCGAGGTTACAATACCCTTCACAGATGCATTTTCAATAGTATATAAAGGTATAAAAATAACTTTTTATTGATTTTAATCGGTCAGTTTGCATGATAGCTTTATATTATAGTGGTCAGATATCAGCGGCTCCGACAAATGAGCAGTTTCTTTTAGAGAAACGGACGTATCCGTACTTACATATCGATATCTCAAAAACTAAGGGACTAGTTTGCGTATATAAAGACGAACAGGCGGATGAATGGATAGACGTACAGGACTTTTTGAATCTAGCGCCCCCTGGTGGCGCCATCTATATGTCGATTGGTGCTTTAGAATCTGCTAGCTTTATCGATTGTCCAGTGAGAATGAATATTGATATTTCATCGATTGGAAGTGAAGTTATTGCGTTTAAAATGTCAGTATGTTTGTGTTATCGGTGCAAAAATGAACTTCGAGCACGTTGTTCCGTCATCGATCGACGGTTGTGACCTATTATTTGACCAAAAATCACATTTTAACCATTAACCACTCCCCGTATTCACCTGATATGGCACCGTCTGACTTCTTTCTTTTCGGAAAAATGCATTTGCCCATGAAAGAAAAGCGTTATGCTGACGTAGAGGCCATTCAAAAGGCTTGCACACTTCTTTCTCTCAATTTCGAAGATTGAGCAACGAGAGACCCGCCTTCAATGCTTGCCAAAGGATTTTCGCGCCCTCCGCCTCGTCCTTTGCGGTCATGTTGGTGCACAGACAATAAACTTCAAGCAGTGTAATGAAAGTGTCGATGAGCAGAGGAAATTTCACCATTTCGAGGATAAATGTCCGAGCGGAAAATATATGCAGACTCACGCATTTGCTTGGTTTGTTGGATGTACATACATATTTATTTGTTTACTGCTTATTTGCGTTGTCGCATTGCATTCATGGTATTTATTTATCACTATTGTTGACGTTGTTGTTGTTGCGTGTTGTCGTGGCAAGAATTAAAATCGACGAGCGACGTGGCCGAGACAAGCATTTATGCTTTTAATAGAAAAGTGCGGATAAACAGTGACAACAACTCATATTTTAGACGCACATAAACGCCTTGGCAAATGGCAAATAAACGTGATGAGCACGTTCGCCAAAGGCAGCCGCACTCAGGCACACACACACAGACGCACAGCCATAGCGGCACTTGCTTGTGTGTGCATTTGCTGCTAAATGGTTGCGACGGCGCATTGGTTGCTATGCTGCTTTATGGTTGTTGTTGTTGCTATGTTGGCCGAGCGAGTGATGACAGTCGAGGCGCAACAACAATAACAACAACCATGAAAACAACCAACGGCAACGGGCGACTAGTCAAAATAAACATTACTTTGAGGTTTCTGCTTGCGCCGCTTTCCACCACTGCACACAAGTCCCCTCTGCTTTTGTAGTCATACCTCCGTGTATATAAGTATACGCCGCAGTCATACAAACGCATTTGTCTTTTCTTTGATTTGTGCTCGCCTTGGGTTCCTAGCGGATTCGCCACGCTGCTTTTCCATCGCATTCTCTGGCGGTGCCAATGTTGCACGTCTATTTCGATGTGTGTGCGGCGTGTTGACAAAGTACCGCAGGCTACAAAGGAAAAGCGTTGCGCTGCGTTGCGGTGCGGCAGCGGCCGGAGTGGCAATGAAATGGAAATATTTTCCTGCTTTTGCGGTGCGTGTTTGCGCATTGAATATCAATAAAGCGTTGGCCACGAGAAAAATACGACTAATGGATTGGTTGGGTTGGTGAAGTTGGCCAATGCATAATTTTGATTTGAATTACGTTTCAGGTGTGTACATATACACATACTATACATATATACATACCTAAATACATACATACATACATACAGACATGCATACATAGATACATAGATAAATGAGTTGCTTGCAACAAGCAATATTAATTGCCCGTCTCAATAAGGCTCCATGATCGCGCAATCAAATACACGTCTATTTGTGTGTGTTTCACAAGCAATATTTGTAATCAAACGCGCTGTAACTTGACGCTAATTTGCACAGAAATGCACACATGCAAACAAAGATACTTGCATATAAATATGTAAACAAAGTTCGGTTTGGTCCAACGCAGCTGTGTTTATCGCGCTTCAGAATGTTGCATGCAACTCTGTTTCGGCAGGTGCATCATAATTGCTTGCCATGCTTGCCGTATAGGCAATTATTTGATAGTCCAATTTCGTTGAGCTACATACTACACTTTTCTAATCAGCACTGTGTTCCGTCATGCCATAAAAATCCTCCGGTATTCAGCAAACGCACAGCGTCTAAAAGTGAAACGAACAACAATTTAAGTGCCAATCGTTAGTGAGACCATTGCGAGCAGCGAAGAAAATGGCCAGAGCCACCATGTAAGTGCAAGTAGGAGCAATTTTCGCCAACTAAGGAGCTCGTAAATCGTTCGGCCATTTAAAGTGGAACGATGAAGCGGCGACGGTCCATAAATTGTGCGATTTACTACTGCCATGGCGATAACCGCTATAGGTGCGCATGCGTCGAATGCCTGTGTGGACTATCACCTAAGTATGTATGAATCTATGATAAATGTACATACATATATTATATACATATGGTATGTAGTATACATAAATGCCAATGCATGATATGATATATGAATTTATATACGTATGCACATACATACATACATTAAACCATTGCAAGTTTGGAGTGCATAAACGCTGCTTCTATGTACATATCTATGCTCATATGCACATGCACCATGCACAGCTGCATATACATTACTCTTTTGTACATACATACATACTTATACACTTTTCAATACATTTATATGCACAATAAAGTATTTCATGCGACTTGATTGCACCGCTTCTCATCGATCCAGCAATTTGCACAACTCGATCTACTTCTGCATACGCTGCCTAGCTTTTGCAATTGTTTTGTTGTCGTTGCTACCGTTGCTGAGTCGCTGCCATCAAAGTTGCAGACAATTTCTTCTATAATTTTTCTATCTTCCATTATGGTGTCGAACATCTCCTTGGTCTTTGTCTGTCACCATAGCGTTCCCGCTACCATCTTTGGTGACAACGACACGGCACCAGTAAGAAAGGTAGGAAAAATAAAAAACAGGAAGAAAAGACGTTAACTTCGACTGCGTCACAGCTATAACACCCTTCACGAGTGCAAGTTTTCTTAGAAGCACTTGATTTTGTTTGGCCAGTTTGTATGGCAGCTATATGCTATATTGCTTCGATTTCAACAATTTCTCTGGAGCTTATACAATTGCTTTCGAGACGAGACCATGCCAAATTTCGAAAAGATATTTCATCAAACAAAGAAGTTTTCTATACAAGCACTTGATTTCGGTCGTTTTCCAGCCATATGCTAAAGTAGTCCGATTTTAACCTTTTCTCTAGGGTTTGTACCGTTGCTTTCGAAAATTGTCCATGCCAAGTTTTGGAAAGATAGCTCGTCAAACAAAAAAGTTTTCCATACAAGCACTTGATATCGGTCGTTCAGTTTGTATGGCAGCCATATGCTAAAGTGGTCCGAATTGAACTATTTCTTCGGAGATTATACCTTTGCTTAAAAAAATAATCTGTGCCGAATCTTGTGTAGCTATCTCGTCAAATAAAGAAATTTTCCATACAAACACTCCAGTCTGATGCTTTAGTTTGTATGTATGACAGCTAAAGGGTAAAATGGATATCGATTCCTAGAACTCCTAGCATCTTTTTGAAGGGAAATCGATATCTCAGACACTTAGGAGCTAGTTCGAGTATATACAGGCAGAAAAACAGACGGATTCGCTTAAATCCACTCAGCTCGTTCTCTCTGACCATTTATATTTTAATCAGAATCCAAGTATAAGTACTTTTTCCACTCACCTTTTTATGTCATGTTAATTTATTTTTTCGGTATTGTTTGGCATTTCATCATGGAAAGACTTACGCCTTCATTATTTGGTAATTTTCGACCGAATAGACAACGTCCAGTACACAGTGCTGAGAGTATACACGAAGGCGAAGAAGGAAGTTTATACGGACAATTCCGCTGTTCAGGGTATAAAAATATTGTTTTTCACATTAGGTAAACGGAACTAACGATAGACAGTGTGTTGCTGACAATTTTTATATACATAAATGTTGCAGTAAATTAAATTTTTTTCGGAAAGCTGGGTTTCATTGAAAATGCACTTGAGCTGATGAATTTAATATAAAGTACGCACTTTTCAAAATTCGTTTTTAAACTTGGATTTTTCGTTTTGTAAACAGAGGCTTCGAGAAAAATCTCAGAGTGGTTCTCTACCCGAGATTCCAGGCGCGGGATAAAATAATCGATCTCCCCATCTTCTATACTTCCGATAAACAATAAATAGCCTTGAGTAGCCTATAAACTCAAAATGTGTAAAAAAATTGGCAACTTCGAGCAAAGTTTAGGAAAAATAGCTTAATGAAAAGTGAAGAGTGCTAGGCTTGCATAATTGCTGTACATTTGAACAGATGCAGCCAACTTCGCCTATATTTTTCAGATGAGCCGGAGCTTGTAAAAATGATAACAAGGACGTCTATACTATACGGATGAGCTGAAGTTTAGCGAATCAGTATACTTTATTTCGATATCAGTATCATTTATTTCGATAAAAAAGATAAATAGATGAGGATTACGCTGCTGCCTTGGTTCTATTGTGCCCTCTTCAGTAAACAAATAATATATGTAAAATGCTGTCATGGATTTCCAAAAGCTTCAGAATATTTTAACCCCTTTCAGCATGCAAAAAGCACTAACAAAAAAAAAACACAAACACTTGCAAAAGTCACTAACAAACAGGCTCCTAACATTATCTGCCTTTTTCTATATCCAGAAGTAACAGACCCTGTTTGATAAATTTTATACAAATTTTCTGCCTTCATGTGCCACTGTACTCGCGTACTCAAATATCACTAAATTGTTATTGGTCGTTAGTTGGTGGTGATGCCGTTGATTGCTGTGTTGAGCGAGTGAGCTTTGCTTGTCAGTCCTTGTCGCTTGTCCACCGCACTTCGTGGAGTTTTCAATTATCTAGCTTTCAATATATTTGCATTCAATGTGGTAAACGTTAAAATGGAACTATCGCCTCTCCTTAGGCGCTTCAGTTTACTGTGGCACTGCTGTATGATACGAAAATATACAGTTAGCGGTAACTGAAGTAGTGTAAAAGTAATTTTATAACTTTTATGATATTGCGATATACATACATAGTATGTATTTATGTATAAATTGCACTTGTTGCCTTGTTTATTAGTTGTTTGTTAGTCAAAGTGCTCAATATTAAAATTTATGCCGTCAGTTAACTATGTGCCTATATGTGTATATATGTTTGATTAAAAATTATTTGAAAAATAGTAAATACATTTCAGTTTTAATTAAAAATTGAATTTAGAGTCACTAAAATAATTATTAAAGACTTTTGTCGAATTATTTTTGAAGCCGGTAAGATTGTAAGATGTAACCAACTTCGCTATTATATTATATAAGGCAATTGGTGTATAGTTACCGGCATTGAGTGACTTTTATTTAAAGATTTTCAACGGATTATCTCCACAAATTAATGAACATTTGCCTGCTTTTGACAGTTCTATATATTTTAATAAAAAAAAAAGCTAAATTCGGCAACATCGAAGCTACACAGTACCTCGCATCCATTGGAAACAAGGAAAATTCTTCATATACTTTTGAGTTCAGAGTCAATTAAATCCAAAATTAAACGCTAAAGATAATCTTTGTTAACAAAAAAAAAAAAAAAAATAAAAAATAAAAAATCTATGTTAAAAGCACGGTAACTTTGAATGGAGGACTTTCGAGGGTGTTCATAACTTGTTATCTTTACCTTGTTCCAATCCACCTATATATAGTTCTGATGGAGCCTGGCCCATATTACCAGTTGATTTTTCGTTCACTTGGTTAATTTTAGTTTCTATGCTGGACGGTGGCATTTAAGGTTTTTTTCTGAAAATATGCTTCCAATGTTCTTTGCCTTATTTTCACAAAGGTATAATTTAATTCTTTTTTAATTTCTCCAGCGGTTTCGGTTCGTGTTTCTAGAACGAGACTCACTACTTTAAGGGGGTATTCTACTCTATAATTTTGAAAAATTCGATTTTTTTATATATTTAAAGTTTAGACTTTCAAAAATATGACCTTGGAAGGATTTTTCAAAATTCGACTTATTTTCAGAGATACAGCCGATTTTGTGAGGTGGCGTCCGTGTTCACTAGAATTGTCTCCTAAACTTTAAACGCGTTTTTCTCGAAACTACTTTTTTCTACACGGTACCGGCATTATCTCAAGTTCTATACAACAGATTTACTTGAAATTTTGTGTGAACCTTCCTTATATAATCCTTTATCGTTCCTACCAGCATTGTTTTTAATATTTCAAGAAAATTCAGGAATTTCAAAAAAAAAAAACGTAAAAAATGATTTTTATTTTCAGGCAGTCGCCATTTTTCAAAAAAATTTTTTCGTGTTCCCGGACTATAACAGCATCCTTACTGGTTAAGAATTTCTTTTTTTTTTCAGACCACCAGGAGAGTCAGGATCAATGTCACCGGGATGCGCCATTTTTGTTACACCTGTCTCTCCCCTTTAATTATTTTCATTTTTAATATTTTTTGTAAAAGTTTTTTTCTGTATTCTTAAGATATCAATAAAAACACTATACAAAAATGGATGGTAAAAATATTTTTGGTTTTTTTTTTTTTTTTTTAAATTCAAAAAACTGTCCAAAATTTGATTTCTAGAGTAGAATAACTCCTTAAGGCGAATGAGGCCCTCGACATATGTATGTGGGAGCAACGGCGCCATTTTGAACTTGGGCACAATTTTCGCTAATTAAATAACAGTAGCTGCACTCACTCCAATTGTTTTCCTATTTCGCTATAGGATGCACTTTTTTCTTTTCAAAGTGCAGCAATAGCACCTTGATCACAGATACTCGTACATTTCTTATAGCATAAAGGTTATAAAAATGTCGTCATATTGACTTTGATCGGTCAGTTTGTATAGCATCCATATGAAATAGTAGTCCGACCGGAGAAATTGCTTTCGAGATTTTGCTGTTGTTGTAGAAAATAATCTGAGCCATTTTTCGTCAAGATATCTCGCCAAATAATAAAGTTTTCCCAACAAGAACTTGATTTTAAAAGATCAGTTTGTATGGCAGCTGTATGATATAGTGGTCCGATCTGCTCATATTTTTCTTAAATTATCGTACTTCTCTAAGCAAAAATTTATACCTAATTTCTTGAAGATATATTTTTTTTTTTAATAAAAGAGATTTCCATCCAAGGACTGGATTTCGGTAAATCAGTTTTTATGGCTGCTTTATGTAATAGCGGTCCGATATTGGCGGTACTGGCAAATAAGCAGATTTTTTTTTTTTTTTGAGGAAAGGACATACACGAGTACAAAGTTTCAGATCGATAGCTCAAAAACTGAGGGCATATTTATAAATAGATGGGCAGGATCAAACTGTAAACTGTTATGACTAGTTAGAATCTTAACTTAGAATTTGGACTAAGGAAAAAAAACTAAAAATTGGATTTTTGACAAAAATTTTTGCAAAATAATGAAAATTTCAGTGAAAATCTTTTTTCAAATTGTTGTAATCAAAAAAAAAACCCTTTGTCTAAGCCTTCAAGAATTGTATCTAAAAGACTTGTGTAAAATTTCATTAAGATCGGTTGAACCTAGCTAGGCTTGAGAGCACAAATTCTCAAGGCTGTATCTCCGAAACTATTACTGGTATCAACTTGAAAACTAACTACAGTCTGTCAAGTAAAAGCGTGGTCGTCTTTACCGACAGTCAATGAAAGATTTCGCTCTAATACCTTCGCGAGCCGATAGAGGAAAGCTTTGCCCTTGATGCATTGTCAACAAAGGTTCAGTTGTCGTTGATCTTTTCAAAAATAATCACGTTAAACGACATGAGTGCAAAGTCCGAAGTTGTGTTCCCTTGCATCCAACCGTAAGGTCCTAAAATGTCATAATCAGCGGCTGCTAAATATAATATATGAGAAAGTGGAAGGCATTTGTACGGAAGTAGATACAGCGATAGAATTGAATATGAGAAATTCATTGAGAATAGAATATATTTACCAGAACGTGGTTCGACAAGAAAAGTGAACGAAAATGATGAAAAAATAATAGTGAATTTGTTTTCGCGAAATCCTGCTTTAACAGTGCGGCAAGGACAAGCAAAATGAATGCAAAAGATTTAGATATATCTTACGAAACTATCGGAATCCTTCTTCATACTCATGACCTGAAACACAATGAAGAAGCCTCTGTTGATTGAAAAACTTGTGACAAAGCGACTCGCTTGGGCGCATGAGAATATTGATAGAGATTTTGAAAATGTTATTTTTACTGATGAATGTTCCATATGGGCATGTTCTGTCTTCACGCGAGCCTGGTCAACTTCCACCAATAGGCTTGTTCAGCGAAACATAAAACGTGGAATAAAGGTGCATCTTTGAGGCTGCTTCTCAAAGTAGGGACTCGGCACTTTGTACCTCTTTACTGACAACCAAAATGCCGAGAAAATGATAAAAATCTGCAAAAAAGTTTTGCTGCTATCTGTCATATGATGGTTCATCAGAAAAAATGAAGATTGGATTCGAACACCGCAGCAAGCTCTGTACTCAGTGGGAAACTCAATCTGGCATCGTTACATTGGATTGGCCGTCGCAGTCGCCCGATGCAAACCCTATTGAAAATAGAAGCTTCGTGGAAGACGTACATACACTTTGAAGCAGTTGTCTTACCAAATTCGTCGGATCTGCAGATCCTTGCCACTAAAATACGCCGTCAAATTAGTAGGAAGCATACCTCGGAGATGCCCGGCAATTATTGACGCCGGTGGTGACTGGACATATTATTGACCAAATTGCATCATTGTTTGTAATGTGAACAATATATATATATAAATATGAAAGTTTCATAAATAATTTTTTTATAAATTAACACGGCCGCGCTCTTATTTGACAGACTGTAACTAAGATTATAAAAAAAATCGATTTTTTGAAATAATATTGATAACTATAATTAATTGTTCTATGGAGACACTGGTATACTTACAATAAAACCGAACTTAAAATTATATGACCTCTGAAGTAAACTTTTCAAAGCTTTCCATATCATAGCTTACTTTTAAACAATATTATAAATTAAATTATTTGCAGTCAGTCTTTTAGCTTTCGAACGCAGGCAACCGACAACCACACAATGCCACCATTTTCAAATACCCAAGGGCTACATCAAATCCTTTCCCTTATGGTGTGTGCCGCAGCGACGCGTCCAAATCGCAGCATTTGAAGTGCGGCGGGCAGCCGCCGTCAAAGTGCCGCCTTTCTTTCTGCGATCTCGTTAAGACGAATTAAATGTGGCTATGGCTTTGAGGTGAATTTTAAGCAGCATTGGGACCCAGTTAGACTACGCCAGCCACACTGCACTCGCCCCAAGTGACCAGCTGCTTAACAATGTCGAAAAAGAAAATTGAAAACGAAAAGAAAACTCGCAGGAAAACCAAGCTAAGCGACAACGCCAAGGCGGTTACATTTGGTAAGAATTGATTCGAAAGTATTTAGAGTAGTGAAGTAGAAACGCTTACCAAGGAGCATATGCACATACATACATATGTACATACATTAAACCACGACAGCAATATGAATATCGGCAACGGCACAAATGCAGACACATATTTATGTGTAAATATAACAGTATGTAGGAATATGCTCGCATGCAAGGCAGCCAAGAGGAGTAGCAAACAATATGCCGTCTGTCAGCTTATGGATTTATTGCGCATGCGCGCCAAACTCGCGCAAATGTACCAACAAAAACAGTTTGCAACTGCAGAATGTGTGGTAAATGCCAAAAGTAATAACAACAAAAATACTTGACTGCAACGAATGGCTTTCTCTTACTTCTATATCGTTGGCACTCTTTTTCCACCATACACAAACACACATGCACATTCTTGCAACGCCATCGACGATTAGGTGGTATGGGCGAGTGCGGCTACAGTAGTCCTTGCGGCAATTGTGCACATTCACCATTTCCGTCTTTAAGCCAATTTGATTTTGTTTTACCATAAATTTGCATTTCGTCATACGTTCGAGCGCTGGCAGGCCGCAAGCACACACACACGCATAAACATATGAAATAGTCTCATATGGCCAATTGAATGTGAAGGTTCGCTTGTGCATATGTGTTGCTTTCAGAGGCCTCCAACATGGCTGGCAGTTGCAAATATTGTTGCCTTTATGTCCATATTTATGTTGTTGTTGCTGTTAGTAGGCATACATACAAATGTATTGACTGCAGGCGACTCTTGGCTGCCGCTGGAGCGCACATAAATTACCATTTGACATGATCATTTGTTCAAAATCGGTCGGTTGGTTGGACGCTTCGCTAGCTGGGCGTTCGGTTGGGGCCTCCTGCGTCGGTCGCCGCCTGGCGTGGGTTGGTTTCACCGATGACAGCCACCAATATTTGCCTTACCATTGTTTTTCATGTATTTCCAAAGCAATGTCTATTTGAATTCACTCACGTTGGCATACTTAGTCGTACTGCTACTTACACAGGCATAAATGTATGCATTTAAATAGTGGGTTGCCTGCGAAGTTTGCTTGAATAAGCTAATTATGAATGTAAAGCAAGAAAATACGTTTGCTTTGGCTGCATCGGAGCTTTAATAATTTCTAGAGGCTCATTTTTTATGGCATAAATTATTATAAAAAGATCATCATCTTGATTTTGGACACTCAGTTTGTATGGCAGCTATGTGTTATAGTTGGCCGATCTGAACGATATATTCGGAGAACGCAGCATTGCCTTGTATAATACTCCTAGTCAAATTTTAAAGACATATCTCAACAAATAAAAAAGTTTTCCATATAAACTTTTGAGTTGTATCGGTAGGTTTGTATGACAGCTATTTGATTTAGTGGTCTGATCGAAGAAAATTCTTAAGAGACGATAGCACTGTTATAGTTAATAATTCTTGTCAAATTTCGAGGAGATACCTCATCAAATTAAAAACTTTTTCATACAAGGACTTGAGCTGGATCGGCGAGTTTGTATGGCAGCTATATGCTAAAGTTGGCCGATCTGAACAAAATATTCGGAGATTATAGCAATACTATGAATAATCATATATGTAAGATTTCGTGAAAGAATCTTCTCTAATAAAAAAGTTTTTCATACAAGGACTTGAGTTGGATCGATTAATTTGTATGGCAGCTATATGATATAGTAGCCCGATATTGATGGTTCCATCAATTACACAGCTTCTTGTTGAGAAAAGGAGGTGTACAAAATTTTAGATTCATATCTCAAAAACTGAGGTAGTAATTCGCATATACAGATATTTGGATTACCAAAAGTTTCGTTGATGATCGCACTTTTTGCCGAGTCTTAAATAAATCTGTAGAGTAGAATACATCTTCTCAAAATTGTTCAACTTTTTTTGCACTATTTACACTCACATAAGTTATTATGCTTTTCTTGCTATTTGGTAACCCTAAACACATATTATATTCACATGTAAGCCCAAACTAGGGGGGAGGCAAATACATACATACGCAGTTTTAGAGCTACATGTAAACATGCTTTCATATGCACAGCCTTTAAGTTACTCGCACATTTCGTCATTATTTTTCGAGCAACTGTAACAACAACAAACCACTTTTGGCAATAACAATTCATCGACGAGTCTTTCTTCCGCTGCCAACTGCCAGACTAAGTTTAGCCAAATGAACGAGCCAGTTAGTCGTCCACCTACCTAGCTGTCGCAGCGCTCGTCAATTTATCGAAGAATTACATGAATTTGTTGACGTTTTGCTGTCATTTGTTGTGCATTTTTTTTTTGTTTGTTTGTTTGTTATTCTTCGCTCTGTTGCTCTGTTATGTTATTGTCATTTTGTTAGCTGTCTCGTTTTTGGCATTCATCGGTCCACTGAATTGATGAATAAATTTCCGATGTTTGTCACAGCGCACATTCATTTGTCTTGCCAACCATATTGGCATTTCGTTCGTTCGCTTACTCTTTTCTTCGCTCTTTTTCTCTCTCTCTCTCCATCTTTCCCGCTTAGCTTTAGCGTTCTCATACACAGCTTAAAAAGGAAAATGAGGGAAAACTTTGCGTACAAAGACCGTTATCGGTGCGTCTATATGTGCTTTTCGTATTTTGGTTCATTGACAAAAATTCATTTGTTGCAATTTTATGTCAAATGTCAGCATGGCGTACAGTAATCAATCAGCTTATATTATGCCGTTTCGGCTGTCACCACCTTGACAGGCCAGCAAGGCACTTACATAGCTTGTAAATGCGTCAGCTTACAGTTACACGCGCTCATGTGGGTTACGTTGGCGGTGACTTGTGAAAGAGTGGGTCACCCTTGTCTCCATTTCCAATATTTAAAAGTAATAGTTATATTGATGGGTATTTAATAGTTCATTAAAGCATTTTTGGTCGGAATCCTAAATGATTGCAATGCGATGGTACCAGTCTTTCGTTTCGACAGGGGCTTAACTAACGAGGAGTGAGGAGTGGCTATCCCGGTCACACTAGAAAATTAATAAGCACGGCATAATCCTTCTTGTAATGGGTTCAGCAGCACTTCTGAGGTTTTGCAGGAGGTAGAGGCAGGAAACGGCTCCTTTATAGCGTTCAATGTCTGTCGAAGTTCAGTAGCTTTCGAAGTATTTGCGATTCTATGTTATGTTTTGTGTACGTATTTTCCTAGGAGCTAGTGTATTTAGTACCTTTAGTGGATTGCAAGAATATAACTAAGCCGGAAATTACGATACATATCACATATCGATATCACTTCGATATCATTCCTGATAATTTGGAAATCTGTGTCGGAGTTTACTCCTAGTGGCATCTACTCCTTGCAAATATGTATGAACATCCGAGGGATATGTGGCAGGTAATCGCTGGAGGGAGGCGCTATGAGCTTTGTCATAGATGGTTCGAAGTTCAATGGGAAAGTTGGAGATGGAATCAGCGGAGTCTTCTGTCGCGAGCTCTCAACTCTCGTTTCATATTGCCAGACCAATGCAATGTCTTTCAATCAGGAATAGCAGCAAATGTACTTCTCGGAAGTGCGTCTTATTTTAGGAAATCACACAACCACTTCGATAGCAGAGCTGCTTAAATTTACCTATATATTAAAGTTGGTTGGGTGTCTGGCCACAGTAGAATCATCGGAAACGTAAAAGTTGCAAAAAAGCACACCCTTATTTAAATTTCATTAGAAAGGAAACGAATGGGTGTTCAACTTCTTCGAATACTCGGGTGCTGGATCTATGTACCAGGCGAGAGTTCAGCAAACGTTGGTCAGCAACCGGACTTTGTGGAGTTGCGTAACCCTTTTACTCCACAGTGAAACATGAAAGGCACTTGAAAGTTTCACAGGGCCGCAATGATAGACATACCATGTGGATAACATTGGCACTCACACGGTGAATAAGAAGATTTTGAAGGACGCAACTTGTCAAAGTTGTTGGGAGGAAGATGGGATGGAATTATCTGGACAATTTATCCTCTAAAATCCAGCTTTCGCCAGGCTGAGGCAACTCGGTTGCAACATCTGTTTCTGGATGTGAACTTCGCAGAGAATATTTAATGATAACATTATGCTGATGTGTCAAAAATAGATAAATCTGGGACAATACTTCCCCTAGCCGGCATATTCATAATTTCGAACCTCCGGTGGACTTTAAACTGGTATAACCGATATATAACCATTTTATAACCAAAACTCAATTGTTTATCGGAAGTGTTTTTTATTGGTACAAATTATTCTGAGAGGACCGAGAACGCCTTGAAAACGAACCAAGCCCAGGACAGTCACCAACGTCAACTGACGATCAATACGACAAAAAAATAAAGGAATCGATGCTTGAGAACCGACGATTAACGGTCAGAGATCTGGCATAATTGCAATGTCCGAAAAATCGGTGAAAATCATTTTGAAAGATGACTTGGGCATAGGAAGAGTGAAAGCACGGTTGGTTCTAAAATCACTAAATTTTTTCGAAACAGCGTCGCGTTAACGCCTGTGAAACAATGGTTTCCAATTACCAGGATGTCATGGAATATATTATTACTAGCGGTGAGTATTGGATCTATGCTTACGATCCGGAAACAGCCGATAAATCGAACGAATAATGTGACAAAAGTAAGCTGAAGCCGAAAAATACACGTCAAAGGTGGTCAAAAATCAATTATTTTAAAATTATAAACAAAGTTTACTATATTTTATTCGTTGTTATATTACTTAATGCCTTGCTAGTTTGTCCCGGGGCATTATTTGCAAACACCATTATGAAAATACCATTTAGACCACATGCTCCCTTACGCGCGTATAATTTAAAAGTTTTATTTTTTAACCATAGAATAGTTTACTTTCAACATCGTTTCAAATTCGATTTCAACTTTAGTTAATATTTGATCGATTTAATAAAGCAAAATTCATAACAAATTCTGTACACATAGAGCGTCAGCATTTCTGACGTTCACTCACGGTGCCAGCTGCCACTAGATATGCATGTGGAGACACACGCCTACGAACACACCACATGGTGATGGTCAAATTTGCCGCACAAACACCAACTTTTAGTTACTTTCGATGGGTGTTTCGACCATTAAAAATGCGAGTACATGCATGTGCTGTGGAAATGAAAGCAGCATCGAAGGAAACGGAGGCGCTGCGGCGTTGTTAATGGTGTGGTGGATGACATTTGGTGGGTCAGTTAACGTTGCCTCATAAATGAAATGACACACATCACTTTTTATGCGAAAATAAACTACCAATAATAATTTCATGGCCCAAATAAGCGCACTTTCACGCACACACATGCACGCAAGTAGTATTTACGTATGTGTGTGTGTGATAAATTTGCACATGCAAATGAATATGAAGCATAATAAAGCGTATTTTATGTACAATGTAGGGACATGCGAAACTCAACTGAGCTTTTCATTGTTTCATTTTTGCTTATATACATACATACATATACATATATGTGCGTGTGTGGGTATGTGTCGGAGTTTATATGAAAATGTATGCCTGAACCATATAAAAATAATTAACACAACATTGTGTGCAAAAACTAACGCAATCTGCAGCTCAAATACCTACATTGGTGGAGTGCGCCGCTGTGATTGCACAATAAGCGCAACAACAACAGCAACAACTGTCGTCGTACGAAACAAAGTAATGGTAGCGTCCATGGAAATTGTTATTATGTCTCCTGACTTTGTCCGGTTATGGGACATATTGAAGCGGTTACGGGAAATTAAATTAGCCCCGCACACACACACGCACACACTAACCCATACGCATATGATTTACGCAGCAATGCTCTGCCAAACGCACAAGTTGCTGGGAAGAGCGCAGTAAATGTCACACATTAAATGCACGTTTATGTCAGTAAATTGCCGCCATTTAAAGCGGCGCTCCAGCCGGCCGCTCAAAGGCTACTAGTCCGGCCCTACGGCCGCACAAATTGGGAATTGGCTCCACACACAAGCGCTCAGCAGCGACCACTACCGTCGAGTTGCCCACTTATTACTGCTGCCTCTTCTGCGTTTTTGTGCTCTTCTACGAGTGGGCCGTAATTAAATGCTCCAATGCCGGTTTTACTCTGCCCACCTTGACTAAGGCGCATTTTATGTGAATTATATGTAGTAGTTCCGCCTGAGTTGCAGAAGTTATTATAGGCATTACACTTTTTATGTTTGAACCCTAAAATTTGCCATTGTCGTGCTGTTGATGCTTATAGTTATGGTGTAGTGTCGTTAGATTATGTTTTTATTGCGTGTTTTCCTTCTAACTATTCACAACTATATATGCGAGCAGTTTTAGTGGTACATACTTCTACCCTAAAGTGATAAATTAAAACTCAACTATACTTTAGTATTTCTGAATGGGAGACTATGTTTTGTTTTTGTTGAAATGGCAGAATTTTGCCCAGCTGAAAGTCCTTGGCTGAATAAAAAACCAGGTCCGTTCCATTGTATCATGGGTACGGTAATGGGAGACAATAGTTAAGTTCTATTAGGGAACTACCGATAAGCAATTTTGACAAATAGGAAAATCTTTGGTAAGAAAAGGAACTTTTACAAAATTTATATCGACTCCTAAACCTGAGTGACTAGTACGCATATATCCAGACAGACGGAAAGACATGGCAAAAATTACTCAACTCATTTTTTTTTTATTTTGTATATATGTAGTAGGAGGAAGCACAAGCCGGAGTGCGGAACTTTAATCCGTTAAACCTAAGCTACTCCCAACTCATATCGTTCTCTCCGAATCACCGGATTAAGTATTTCTTCATGGTAGAGAGAAAGAATTTTAGCCTCATTTATCATACGAATTAACTGACGCCTCATATACTGTATATTTCTTAGTTTCGTCATAATCATTCCTTTTACCAGAGAACTGACACATGAGTGCTGTCAAATTTTCCACCGAAAAACTATCGCCAAGTGAAGTTTTTAACTTTTCTCTTACATTTGAAAAAAGATGGCATTGAAAAAATACGTGCTCAGAGTCTTCCAAGCACTCTATAACTGGAATTGGAACAGACAGCTGCTAAAGCATCTCTCTCCACTCAGTATTTGGGTTTGATGAAAGTCTAGGTCACATCTTGTCTGTCTATCCACGAATGATGCTGAGGTTTCCCACCGTTGCTGCCACAGTGTGATACTTTTGGTTCTCTCTTCTTTTTCTACGCCTACAGACGACTTCGATAGCTGATCCCATCGCGCGAATTCGTCTCCCTGAATGACAATTGGCCCCATACTTGCTAGATTGACTCAGCTCATCAGCTAACGATTTTTGTATTATATTATATTGTCACATAGGACATTCAAGAATAGTTCGATAATCGGGAAAAAAGGTTCAGAGTAAACATAAAAAATATGGTTAACGTAAAGACAAGTTAGTTGGATGCAACACACTAAATATTTATATGGATGGCTCGCAAACGGACGGCAGAGTTGGTGCGGGGGTACACTGTTTAGTGTTAAAAGCATAAAGTAGCATTTTAAACTGCCAGACCACTGCAGTATATTCTAATCACTGGTCTTTGCTATTGTGAAACACGCGAATATTTAATGGATTAGCAGACTACTCCGGAGTCAACATCTAGGTGTATAGCTAAGCTAGCATCAAGGCTTCAGCCTCGTCTTAGATCACGAAGGCATCGGGGATAATAAGATAGTTGACGAGACTGCCAAGAGTGGTCTACGGCTGTCATCTCAAGAAGTAATCAACATTGATAACCACACCCATTGCCTATAGGACGATCTTAAGAGAAGCATGGTAAGCAAATCAAGACACAATGGTACGATCTATCTGGGTGCAATGCTGCAAAATACATGTGTAAATTGGTAGATCGGAAATATACAAAATTCCTACTGGAATTGGGTAGAAAGGCCTGCACGAACATTTGGAATCCTAACAGGTCGAATGGCAGCACACCTCTACTGAATAGTGCTGACAAAACGAGCAGACTGCAGACAATTTTAAAAGTAAGGCTCCAAGGAAACAGTCTATCCCTTGTGTACTTGTCGTCCATTCCCAAGGCTATGCCTTAATCGTTTGGGAGCCCCACGATATGATACAGTGATAGAGGTATTCAAGGTGAGACCACAGAGGCGGCTGAAATTCGCGTCAAGCGCAGGCATCCTAAAAGATGACTATTCCTTATGGACTTTATAACGAAGCTCGGTATCACAAAGGAGCGAAATGCGTGGCTCATTAAGCTATCAAACTAACCTGACCTAGGTTATCCTGACATATATGGTATCCGACAGAAAGTGAAAAACTTAATCTACCCTTTTCAGTTTTACTATTGTGAATGGCTCAAATGACGAACGAAAATAAAAATTAATTCTTTTCTTGTTGTATTTGAAGTCACTTTTAGCAATATATAGAAAACAAAATAAAGTGTTACAGCAACGTTTTTTACTGCGAAAAGATAAAATCTCTACTAAGAAAGACTCATAACATTATTGCGCATGCCTCAGAAGACTTATTAGACCACAGCTGTACCACAAGTGTTGCCTGTTTGTTTGAGCATCTGATATATGTAGTTTGTTCTAATCGTTGGAGAGTAAGGCTTGGCGAAGTAAAGACAGCTAATATTCGCTAGTTCGGTTTTCCGGCTTTACGAGGGTTTAGTTAATTTTCCCTTAATATTTATGAATATTTTTCGAAATTCGGCATTGTAGGCCATTTTCCAAAACGTATTTGTACAAAATTTTTTTTGTTTGAACTGACGTAAACACCGTAGACACCGCTTACGCAGTTATAACCGAGTTTAAAACAGCCTGCCAGTCTAAAGTCTCTCATCCGAAGCTGTTTTCTTCTTTTCATTTGTAATATTTTTTACGTGGCGGGTCCCAATCCTGGGGAGGGGATGTTTAGCCCTCTCACTTTAGCTCGTCTTGAAACGGATGTTCTTTGGCTATCCAGAGGATACTTGGCCGGAAGTCGTGAGCTGCCTTATGTAAAAGAATCGTTTCTGGCCGCTCCCAGTGAATTCCAATCAGAGAACTTTCTTCATTTGCGTGAACTTCTACACAGAGTATAAAGTTCGGTTATACGAATACTGTTTCACAAAGTAAATATTTTGATTTATGGAAGTTTTGAATGACTTCGCCGATGTTTATTTGGTTTATTAGGTATACGATTTCCATACTATATGGAATTTTGAGTGCTGCTATGTTTGAAGCCTGTCTGTCTGAAAATCCTTTTTTTGGGGACGTTAAGTTCCGTCTTTTATGAAATCCTACAATTGAGGTATCTTGTGTTCCCAGTACAACGTTGTCTTTAAATTTTTGACAACAAATCCTTTATTGTACGAAATATATTTGTATTCACATTTTCCACTAACTAACAAGTCGAACCTATTTGGCAAGAACTCGCTACCGTGTTATTAAATTTTTAGTTTACGTATTTTTTGCTCGCTGAAATCGAGCTGAAATGCCGCTGATGAAACACTAAAGGCGCGAATACATTAAAAGCCTTGTAAAAATTCACTTGGCTCCAACACAAGCGTTCCGACCAGCTAACAAAATGAAGACATCAAAGTAACATGATGATGACGAGGCCTTAAGAAGGTGTCGAAGTGTTGTTTTGCTTTGGTTTTTTGTTGGTTTTACAATCTCAAAATTGTTGTTGTTAGTTTTATAAAACCACAAAATAGCCGATATGAAGCAGACAGTAGCTAAATATACTCATTTGAAGAAACCTCCCGTCGATGTGAATGTATGTGTATGAATGTGTGTGTTTGAATGTGCGTTAGCCTCAGATTTCATATGCGGTCTTAATTATATATTTGCGTTCACGCGTGTGTGTGTGTGTGTATGTATGCAAGTATGAAGCAAGGGTCAGGGCGTCTTAGCCATGTCGGCTACCGCATATTAGAGCGGCAACAAATGCGCTTGTGGCTTTGGCGGCTTTCAAGCGATGAGTGTTTAAATAGCTCGAAGCGTTCGCTTCAACTGCTCTTCAAACTATTTGATCTGAAGTATGAAGTATGAGTGTACTTGGCGGTTTTTGAGAAATCTTCAAGAGTTCTCATTGATGTTGGCGGCTAAACGGCGCTTGCTGTTCAAGCTGTCATTGTTGTTGTTGCCACTTGCCATGTTGTCGATAATTATAATGTTTGTGGCGATGATTTCTTAATTGACGGCATTAGGTGGCGGCTGAAGCACATTAATTTTCGGCTGCTTTAGTAGAAAATCCCTTCGTTTTCTTTAACTTTGCGTCTAAATTTTATCAAAGAAAAAATTATTACGTTTGACTTCAACAAATGCGCAACTGGCTGTTGCTGTGTGTATGTGTGTGAAGAAACGCTTTGAAGAATTTATGAACTTCTGAATTGAATTTTATGAACATTTGTTTGTAATAACTTTTTGTTTTCTCATCGGCTTTTATTGCTTGTCGTTAAACGAAGAACACTTCACAATTCAACTGTTGCGATTTCACACTTTGATAGTCGACGGACCTCCCATTCGTTTTTGGCGCTGTACGACGGCAGCAGCAAAGTCCGGTTGCCCGGTTGCTAATGTGGAAGGGTCCATTGTGTGATCGTACGCGTTTTTATGCGCTCTGTCCGAGGCACACATATACTCACACACGGTTGCGACACATCGGCTGTTGCTCGTACGCATCGTGCGGAGTTTGAAGTTCCTGCTGGAGCTGGCTGGTGTCGTTATTATGAGCATAAAATATTTTTATGACGCAAGTTTTTTGCGCCCACATGACATTCGTACGCGCCTTCTTCGGCATTTGAGATGGGAAATAATCTCTTTTTTGTTTCACGCTTCATTCAAATTTCGTTACGCATATGTATGATGTTATTTTGATTCTGTTTGGAGACACTTATGTGGAACTACGACTATGAGTATAAAAAAGTGCTAAGTAAAATTGGACAGCGTTAGTTTCGCATAAGCAGCTGGCGTAGTGTCGAGTACGTGTCTATTAATCGTGGATTTTGGGTTAAAAGCCGGTAATCTCAAGTTTCTGGCATGAGAAATTTCAAAACTTGGTAAACCAGCAACCAAAATGGACTGAAGCTGTTTTTTAGGAATTGCGCCAGGCGAAGCAACCCTCCAAAAATCAAACATACCACAAATTAAGTTTGGATGACAAAATTAATAGAGACAATCGAGCTTGCTGATCATATCAAAAGACAGTGTTGGAAGACATTTCAATAATATAATATTTGGCGACTTTTTCTTCAAGAAAATACTCGATGAAGTAAAATTGCCGAATTTGTATGAATAATACAGGTGATTCCAAGCGAAGCCAGGCCCTTCTCCAGCTGATCTTTCCAACCTCCACTCTGTCCTCTTCTTCCTTTGCTTCCCCCGACGGGTACCGCGTCGAATGCTTTCAGAGCTGGAGTGTTTTCGTCCATTTGGACGACATGGTCTATACAAGGTAGCAGCTGTCTTTTAATTCGCTGAACTCTGTCAATGTTGTCGTATATCTCATACAGCTCATCGTTCCATCGAATGCGATATTCGCCGTGGCCAAAGCGCAAAGGACCATAAATGTTTCGCAGAACCTTTCTCTCGAAAACTTGTAACGCCGAATCAACAGATCTTATCTTCTTCCATGCCTCTACACCATATAGCAGAACGGTGATGATGAGTGACTCATAGAGTTTAGTCTTTGTTCGTCGAGAGAGAACTTTAATTCTCAATTGCCTACTCAATCCAAAGTAGAATCTGTTGGCAAGAGTGGTTCTGCGTTGGGCTTCGAGGCTGACGTTGTTGTTGATGTTAATGCTGGTTCCAAGGAGTTGTTATATCCATTGGTATAGATTTCTTTGGCATACGCCAGAATTGGTACACTCTTGTAGAGGATTGTGCCTTCACTATTCCGCTCTGCAGCTCAAATTATTTTCTCCAGCAGTAGATTGGTTTCGAACGGCTCCCAGAGGTCCTTTCCGATCTACAGGGAGCTTTTGGTATATGGAACATACTTACGGGCACCACAATATATACTATATAAACGTAGACCTGAGTCTAAAGGCAAAGAAAGAAAGAGTCCTAAAAGGCTCGTAAATCTGAAATATGTCGTATGTCGTTCTTCTAAAGTTGGAACTCACCACTGTCGGAAAAAATATATGAAGCAGCCTCGAAAAAATGTTTAGGTTACACAACTTTTTCGTTATGAATATTCGACCACTATCTCACAAAGCTTAAAATTAACTAGGTGAGGGACTTAAGTATTATTATTAATCCTTATGCGGTAGCCAAAGAGTAGCGAAACAGAAGCGCCCTTCAGTTAAGAACCCAAATCAATATCTAACACCCTTGACCATTGAAAACACTTTGATAAATGCAATGTGAAAATTATTGTTTACAAATCGTTACGCCCCAAGCACAAGGGCTGCTATTGTACCGCAGCCAATGCCACATGTCATTAAAAGACGGACGAATAATGTTACTCACATAAATTGACGTACATATGACGCATGTTATGTTTGTATTTGCACTCGTTGTGTTGTTTCTTTGTCGCATGAATAATTTATGGCGATTATTATGAGTAATCAAAAGTTATTTTTCCTTCGCACTCCCGCGGTGGGTCAGCAATAGATAAATATTTGAGTTTGTGGAATGATAGATGGTCATGACCGTGTGTGTTAGGTAAGAACATGTGGTGTGAGAGTGTGCATGCTTACACATACATATATGTATGTATGGTATATATACTTAATTTTGCGATTTATTATTATTTATTGTTAAAGCATAAATTCACAGCGAATTATTTTCTTTTCGAGCCTTAGCGGAACAAGATAAATATTATTCTTATTAGTCAATAATATTTAGATCATTTTGTAAGCTTTAGCATATGTGAGCATAATAAATCTTTACTCAAATATGATTCTCTTATTTATTTATTGTATTATTATTATACATATGTTGTTATTGTATTAGCAGAAAATAAAGTCCAATTAATTTTGAGAAATCATGTATGTTGGAACGGCAATATTTTGTGGAAATTGTTATGGACTACAGAATCCGGCCCGAAGATTCTTGTTATGTAGAACCGGGTGCCGCGGTTTGCGGTTATAAAGATGCCGCCAGCTATGGCAAGTCAAAAGATTAACAAGTAAAAAAAAATCGGAAATTGATTCTCGTAAATTAGCTTTCCATAGTGGAATTTTTCCTTCGATAAGTCATGTCTGTATTGCACGAACACTTTTTCCTGAGTGTTGCAAAGTTTTTTAAATTTTTTTCAACTAAGAAAATTTGTTATAAATAAAATGGTCTAGAAACTGTCTTGGCAGTATATAACCTCAATCTTCCTCTTCTTTATTAGTACAGACACCGCTCCGCAGTTATAGCCGAGTTTACAACCTCAGTCGCTAGGAATATAGGTATACCGCTCCAAATAAAATAATAAATATCACGCTGTATGGAGAAAGGCAAAGTGAAGTCATCCAGGCACTTTCTTTACAACTGTCGAAGTTTTGCCAGACCTTCGACGAACCTGGCGTAGTGGGTGAAAATAATATTAGTCATACAAGTATGTGTTAACAAATTTATGGCAAAGCACATCATCGATATAACTGGTTCTGGGATCAGGTGATCTTTATCTGGAAGATTTGGCGTTAGCTCTCGCGGAAGGTCAGCAGTACGTCCTAACCGAATTAATGGTCAAATAAACTCTAGCAGCTATATAATATAGTAATCCGACAAATAAGCAGCATCTTGGGAAAAAAACGATATCCCACGTTTCACGTTTATACAAATAGACAGATAGACCAAGGGACATACGAACTTGGCTAAATATACTCAGTCTTTCCTTAAATCCGAAACCGTTCTTCCGACAAAAATCTAAGTGTTACAGCAGCTTTAAATTGCATTACGAAAAAACTGACCATAAGAAAGCTGATTAATGTGTAATGCTTCTAAGTATGTACGCCAAACCGCACGCCCTGACCGCATACCTTCAAATATTTTGTTAATCTTTAATCAAGTTGGTAAAACGATATTTTAACGAACCGTTAAACGTCGAAAATCGCCCAGTGAAAGCATCATATTTCATAAAGCTGTTGAGCGACTAAAAGCCAAACAAGAATACAACAAAACAAACTGAAACTGAAAATAGCAGCATGAAAGCAGGAATAAAGGAGTAACGGTACCAGAACCACAGGTATCGATGTAGCCACTTATATACATATATACATATGTATGTATACGGGGATAATACAATAATAAGCAATATAACAATGAATAGCCATAACAATGGAAAGCAGCAGTGCAGTAGCAGCCAGCGCTGCCCATTCAAGATGAACGTTGCTGTGCGAGGAGAAAGGACTCAGCCGCAGCTACTCACTTAAAGCACTCTCCAACTCTTACATACATATACATATGTATGCCATAGAGCGGCGTTTACGGTGTTCACTGACGCTGGAAGCTGAATGTTTTTAGCGCTGGCCAAGTAAAGCTTTTGACTTGCCGTTCACTTGCTAGTAAATACTTGAGAGTTTCGCCTTATACCACTGCTGGCCCGGTTAATACATAGCTAGGTAAATGATTTTTGGCATCACGTAATTGCTTATATCAACATGCACATATACATACATACATACATACATACATACATACATACATACATACATACATACATTCATGCACTTTAGCCCCACATTCAGCTACTGCCACCTTTACCGTGGTATGTGCCACACATCCATTCACTTGTCTGCCTCGTTTTGTTTTCTACTCTCCGCTACGCTCTTAGTGTTGTTGTTGTTGCTGTTATCTGCTGCTACTATGTGTTATGGCTACTACTCTTGGCAGCTGCCTCGCCAGCATCCATTCCATTTACTTCATTTCGCCATAGTTGCAATAAACTTCATCTATTTTGCCTCGATTCTGTTATGACAACGATGCAAAACAAAACGAGCTTATAAATTATGATGTGGACAATGCAATTCGTTGGCTATTCCATCGGAGATTAAAGCAATATGTGGAAATCTTTGCAGCTATGAACAAGGAAATAGTAACAAAATTAAATGCAGCTGCTTGTTTGCAAGCGTTACCTAAAGGCTTACATAAGGGTGTCCCTAAAATGCAAATTTACGATTTTTCGAAGCCCGAAGACGCATAAGGCGTGTCGTTTGCATTTGGCTAAATTTTTTTTCTAACACAATTTGTTTAAGATATCACATGGAAATATTAATATCAAATTGGGTATGACTGAGACATGTAGCACAGTAGTCAAAATTCAGTTAATTTTAAGTAAAATTTTCTAATATCTCACATCTTTGTGTGTAGAAGTATCAACTCTGTGTTTTTCTAAAATTTTCGCCAACTTTGAGTCCATACTTTCATTTTGGGTAAATACGAGGTGCGTTCAAAAAAATAACGAGAATTTTGTGGAACAAAAAAAAAGTATATTTATTTGTCTGCATTAATGTTGTCGCCTTCAAAATAGTCCTTATTCGATATTATGACATAAGACAGCGCTTCCTCCAATCGTTGAAACACTGAAAATTCATACCAAATTTTTGGGAGAGCTTATAACTCCTTTTGGGTTAACCTTTAGTTCTTTCAACGACACTAGGTTTTTGGGATAGTTTTTTTTTTTTTGTTTTTGAATCGCCGTTAGTTCTTATATTCTCTTTAAAGTCTTCTATGCTTGATCAACGACAACCCTTTAAGGTTCTATTTATTTTTGGTAGGAAAAAGTAACACGGAGCCATGTCCAGCGAATATGTAGGCTGCGACATCGCATACAGCATTAATTTTGGCCTAGAATTCACCAACAAGCAACGAAGTGTGACCTTTTAACAAATGAAAACCAGCAAGATCATAAAAACACGTCTAACCTTAGAAAATTCTCAAAGTAAGCTATGAACACAGCTGAAAATATCAGGTTCATGTAATAAAAAAATTTTGAAAATAGGACTCTGCAAACACGCCAAATGTTTGAACACACCTCGTATAGTATTTAAACAACAACTTAACTGAGGGACGGACGGCACAATAGACTTAAGGTCGCGGTGCAATCCTCATGTAATAATCTAACTAAGGGCCTTTGTGAATAAAGTACATTTCGCGTATTTTGGCTTAAAACTTGGAGATCAGGACATGGTGTCACTCATAAAGTTTGCAAACGCTGTTTTGAAGACCTTCGGGATCGGTTTAAGGGCAAGGCAAAAGCTTTCCGATATGCAATTACTATGGTTAGCAAAAGAGGAAAAAGATAATTGAGAACGGAGGCAGTCAATTTCATACCCCAAAATGCAATCAGCTATTCAACTCATTCCTCATGGAGCCGAAATACTAGTGTCCAAGTCTCCTACTACCTTGGAAGAGATTCCAGGTTTTGACGATGATAGTACTGGACCTGACCATTAAGACATGACAAGTTTTAAACTTGAAGATGATAACAGTCCGAAATTGTTTTCACAGAGTTAGGTAAATGATATGCATCCCATTTCTCATCAAGCCGAAATATAAATGGTTAAGACTCCTGTTACCTTGAAAAAGATTCCAACTTTATACGACGATAATTTGCCATCCTGAACCATAGGACATGACAAGTTTTAAATTTGAAAATAATAACAGTCCGAAATTGTTTTCGAAGGGTTAGCTAAATGAATTTGTGAAAAACTTGAATCTTCCCGAAAACGTTGCTGCGTTGCTTAAATCAAGACTCAAAAGCATGGTGAGAAGCAGTTCGCTTCCTACTCTACTCAAAAATACGAGCTGATTTATTGTACAAATATTGAGGGTTTTATGGAAACATTTAATATCATAAATGACCCAACATAATAGTGGATGTTCATAGATTCTTCAATACGAAGCCGTAAAGCAGTTCTGTTTCACAATGGCGGTTTACATGTTTTCATTCCTGTCGATCATTACATAGACCTCAAGCAAACCTACAAAAACTTGTAATTAGTTTTCAGCAAATTTAAATTTAAAGACCTTGGTTGGCAATCACATAGGCTGAGATTAATAAAACAATTTTTAAAGTCACTTCTGGAAGGTGAAAATTCCTTCAAATAGTTGGTATTAAAGCTTCCAGGTCTCTCAGAGACAAAGTTGAAGGAAGGTGTTTCGTTGTAGTAGTTTGAAAGCTTATGGAGAAACCACAGTTTATTGCAACCAAGACGGATCCTCAAATAGAAGGTTGGATTGCCTTTAAAGATGTCATAGAGATAGTTTTAGACAATAACGTAGATCGAAACTATAAACAAAGTATTAAAGGAATGTTGAAAGCATATCAAGTTTGAAGTTGCCTAATGAAAATGTATTTTTAGCATTTTCTACATTCCCACGTTGAACACTTTTCATAAAATATATTAGACTTGAGTGAGGATCCGTGTGAACGACTTCATCAGAATATTAGGGAGATGCAAAAAAAAAAATATCAAGGCGGATGCAGCATTGCAATGATGAAAAACTACTATTGAACGCTTTAGAGAGACTTTTCAGATATTTTCTACAAGCGAAAATATAAAGGTGTCTCAATGACAATGATATGGCAAAATGAAAGTATCTTTTGAATTCAGCATACATAAAATGATGAAAATTAAGCAAAAAATCTAAACTTGAATTTAATCTAAACTTAGTTTTTTTGAAGTCTTGTGTTATCTAGTGACTGTAAGGTATTATTTATTTATATCATATACTAGATGCTAGTGCTTATTAGATAAATAAGCGCTGACCCAGTGCTCCAACGCCGATTATATTTAAGCTTCATTAAATTACGTTCCGCATCCCTAAACTCGCATGGTAATGAAATGCGAAATTTACTTTTTTTAGTTGCAGAGTGTTTGAAACCCATTTTAAGGCATTAGCAGCTCATTTTCAAAGCTCATAAATATTTATCACATGCAAAAACATTTCATAAAAGTTTACAAATTAAAAACATGAGAGGCGTTATTGCATCTCATTAACTAAGACTTTTGTATATTCTCCACTTATTGGATTTTAAGTGCAAACATAAATTTCAACAAACGAATTTTAATTTGCCATTTAAATCAACTAAATCACATTATGGCAGCAACGTCATAAATTCACTTAAATTTCGGTTCGCGGTAAAATATCTCGAAGAATCGCACAAAGCGCGAGCGAAATAAAATGATTAAAAAAAAAGCGCCGAACTTCTCCATTTGGGTGGTGTGATTGGAATTCAAATATTTTGCCTGAGCTGACCGACTGTGCCTTTGAAACTTTGCATCTATATTTTTATTTTCTGCTAATTTGTGAGCTCTAAGTAGTCAAGGAGAGCCAACTAATCTTTAAATATTATTGATAGTGCCTGAGATTTCTTTCGTCAACTCTGGAGTACTTCCAGAACGTATTTGTGGTTCACACAGACATTTTCATCGAACAATAAATAGTGAATATCAGTGAATATGATTGAAACGTAGCCCAGTTTTAGTTAGGTGACTTGAGACTAAAATTTAGGCTTTGAAAGCTTTCATGAGAGTCCTTTCAAGTTGGTTTCTTGAATTTTTCAATTTAAGGCACTGTTTTTTTTTACCGAGTTCAGCTTTACAACGCTCACTCTCAATCTTTCCCAATTTAAAGCTAAACTTCTTCTGGAAAGCTATCAAGAAAGCTGATTTAAGTTCCTTTTTTGTATTTATCATTTTAAGACGGTGTAACCTTCACTAGGTTCAGCTCTAGAGCGTTCTCTCTCAATCTTTATGCATTTGATATTAAAATTCTGCCTTGGAAAGCTTTCATGAAAGCTTTTTCAAGTTGCTTTCCAGAATTTTAATTATGAGGCACTGTATCTTTTAGAAAGTTCAGCTTTAGAGCGCAAACTCTCTTTTTTTCTGACTAAAATTCAGCCGTGGAAAGCTTTCATGAAAGCTCTTTCAAGTCTTCTCTTGTATCTATCATTTTGTGACGCTGTTTTCTTCACCAAGTTCAGCTTTAGAGCGCTCACTCTCAATTTTTCCGTATTTGAGACTAAAATTCAGGCCTGGAAAGCTTTCGTGAAAGCTCTTTCAAGTTCCTTACTTGTATTTATCATTTTGAGACACTGTTTCCGTCTCTTAATTCCATTTTAAAGCGCTCACCTTCAATCTGTATGCGTTTGATACTAAAAATCAGCCGTGAGAAGCTACTATTATGAAAGCTTCCAAGTACCTTTCTTGTATTTATCACTTTAAGGCGCTGTTTCTTTTCTCAGCAGTCACTTTGAATGACTCATTGTCGGGTTATGAGCTTAAATAAATCGTGGTTTCATAACAAATTAATATTAATTTGTTTTTGTCATTTTGACTGTTGTGTGGTCCAAATTTAATGAAAATTGATGACTATGCTGCTAAGTATTCTCTTCTTTATTGTTTATTTATTTATTTTTTTTTTCATTTAAAATAAATAAATGAAAAAGTGCACTGTATGCACTGGCTGTGTTCATGCCACATACAATTAAAACGCCACAAATTAGTCAGGAAATGTGCTCATCTGCAGCAGCAACCCACACTAAGCCCTAAGGATTTTTGCTGTGCAAAATTTTTATCGCAGCGGCGACAATTTCATTTCCAACTCAATTAACAAACGTCTCTTTAGAATGAATGACAGTTATATTGACGTATAAACACGCAACATTTATGCATGTGTTTGTGTGAGGGTACTTCTACATGTCAGCAGCAGAAATTGCAATGTTGCCAGTATAAGGAAAAAAAGCATCGTGAGCAGTAGAAGTTTTGCACTTCTGATGAATTGCAAGCGACGATTTTTCTACATTTTGTGGCATGAATTGAATTTAATTGAAATGAATTAAGGAGTTTATCCATCGAAGCACACACACAGACACTCGCAGTAAACACAATGCAATATGAGCACTCAAAACTCGCATACACACACACATACATTTATGTTGGTATAATGTATATGCAATAAACAATCTAATAAAAAATGTTGCTGCACGACGGCATACTCATAAAAACATACTGAAATACATGCATACAGACATACTTATATACACAAATATAAACATACTTATGCATATCCATATGTTAGTCACGAACTTAATTGTCCACGCACAGCGCGTGGCTCATCACTTTAATTAATCGGTAGTCCAAGCAGACAACAGAGTTTTGAACTCAACCGCAAACATAACTGCCAACTGGCAGCAGTATTTACCATACAAATGCATATTTGAGAGGCGACTTTTTTGGTGGGTGGTATGGGGGGATCAATTCATTCGAATTGGTATGCCAGCTCGGCTCCATCTTTATGATGTTTATCAATCACTTTGCTTGAGCTGCTAGAAAAGTGTGAGGCGGCACAAGCCAATGCAGCACAAGTTATATCACATAACATCTATGAGGGTAAGCTCAAATGAGTTGTAGACAGGAAATCGCCATATTATTCACGACTTTGGCAGCAGAGCAGTCCTATGAATCCAAACTTTGCTGGCCATCTTATCCTACAATGTGAGGGTTTAGGTCACATTAGATACGATGTCTGATCTCTGTTCGCACTTGGACTACTTTCTGTAGCCTTTTGTGAAAATAAAACTGTATTATCTGATTCGATGTCTGATCGCACTTGGACTACCTCATTCGGCTGTTTGCGAAGCCATCAAAAGAGAACAGCTGTATCTGATTTCATAACTGGGTAAAGCGTCTCACAAGGCCAATCAAATTTCCATGCTGTTCCCACCAGCGCAGTGGATTATCTGAGAGGATGTGCTCCCAAGTGTTTAAGCCTTGATCTCGCAAACTCGGAACAATCAACGAGGAAGTTTTGATAGGTTTGTCAACGTCTTTTTCTACAAAGCTTCTGTCACTGGCTGCTCCGGAAAAATTCACAACCCTACAGAGTGGAGGCCCTTAGCGCAAAGGCGTCTTAAAACCTACACAACTGGGGGCGGAGTTAAGAGTTTACTGAATCTCTTACGATCGATCATGAGCCAAAAGGATCTTGTGTCAGCGCTTGAACTAGCCTTGTCATCCATGCAAAGAAAGGGGAGCACTGATCCAATACCATATTAGTGAGAGAGCTCAATAGATCTCTTATGATCGACCTTGAGCATTAAGGATCGTGCGGTAGCACTTGAACTAATGACAGCCCAGCGTAGGCCAAACTTTTGCGAAGCCCTGCCATCTAGTACACGAAAACGCAAACAGAATGGAGCACCGATTCACTACCATTTTACTGAAAGAGCTCACTGGATATCTTCCAATTAATCTTGGGTTAAACAGATCTTGCAGCAGTGCATGAACAGGTGATAGCCCAGCCATCCAGTAGTAGAAAACAAGAGGAGAGTGGAGCAGCGATCATTCTTCTGATAGCGGGGCTTGGGTACTTTTCCTTGCCAGCTCGTCAGCTTTAGAGTTACTTATGACTCCGCCGTGACTTAGAACACATACTATTTTTATTGCAAAGTGCCTTGTTGCCATTGATAACAAGTCTAGTTGTTCCTTAACCAGCCTTCAACGTACCGTTTGTGAGCTGAAAGCTAGTCTCGCCGCTCTACTATCAGAGCAGACAGTCATTTCTCTGCACTCCAAAGCAGTAAATCTACTACTACCTTAATAGCAACAACCTCGACTTGAAAAACACTGCAATAGTGCAGTAGTCTGAAACTGCAGTTCATGGAGAGTTCCAGACGATATACTCTACCAACTTTCACAACAATTTCAAAGTTTAAGATTTGGTAGCGCTAAGTTGCACTCCACAGAAATATATTTTTTTATTGTTAAAATTTACACAGAAGTGGCATGATTTGACGTAAAATGACGTTCTTCAAAAGTATGTATTGTTGTTCGGATTCCCGGTTAATCACAAAATTTCATTTAAGCTCCGGTTTCATTGTCGTGTTTTCTTTCAATTTGGCAGCCTTGTGACCCAATTCCACAAAATCTTTCATAACCAAGCACAATAGCACCCTAAGACAATGATATACTCTAGTTCTGTGTGGTTAATTAAGAAAATTTACGGAAACTCTAAACTTATTGCTGACCATAGAAAAACGCAAAATAAACGAAAACTGCATTTACACCAACACAGTCTCGTATTTTCACAGAATTAGGATCACCTGAGGCTGTTCAACTTTCCTCATAAGTACACTTCCGTGTGCTCTCAGTTGCGCAGTCGGCAATGAAGAGGCGATGATAATTAAGTTGTGTTCCGCCTGAACGCCTTAAAGTATGCTTTGTGCTCGTGCGTGTATGGCTGTGGCCAGCGCAACTTTGAAAGTCACAACAAACAGCCACCAATGATGCGGCGTAACACTTTCAGTAACACACAATAGTGTTTTTGTTGTAGTTTTTCTTCTTTTCTTGGAATATTTTTTTATTTTTTTTTTTTTTTGTGGTGTCTTAGCTGACATTCTTTAGCAGCTGCGCTTCCTGGAGGCTTAAGAACTTATAAGTTACTTAATGTTTTAAAATCCTCAATGAATGTAACTTGGCTAGAGGAGAACGCTTGTGGAGGTGTGATGTGCAGTTGTGCCCACGCGCCATTGCTAATAAACGTTCGCCTGTGCTGCCGTAGCGGAGCGTCGCTTAATTTAAAAGTTACACACCGGAATTAAGTGTGACGTCGGCTGTAATCCCATTTGCAACTTGACGCAAAGTTGAGGGGGAACGAGAAGCGGACTAAGAAGAAGAACATATTCATCGCTTGGAAATTACGCTACAAAGTGATTACTAATGTTTAAAAGATCAGAAAATGCAAGAATCAATTTCAGGATCTTATATGGAACAAAATTAAGCATTGTGGTAATATTAAAGTGAAAAAAAAAAATTAATAAAACTTAAGCCAAAACAAAGAAGTCAAATATTAAACAGCACACCAATTTGGTTGCAAATATTTGCTAGAAAATACAAAGCAGCGCAACACAGTGCAACAGAAGTAAAATGAAACAAAACCAAGCAAAACAAAAGCGCAAATTATTGTAAAAACAATGCGAAACAAGCAAACACGTTAAGTTCGTCTGCACCGAAGCTATAATGCCCTTCACAGCTGCTTTTCTTATGGCAGAAAATTGTACAAAAAGATTTTTAGCCTTATTTTGAGCGATCAGTTTGTATGACAGCTATATGCTTTAGTTGTCCGATATGAAAAAAATTCTCGTAGATTATATCCTATCTTAAGAGAATAACTCGTGTCAAATTTCAGGAAGATACCTCATCAAATACAAATTTTTTTTATTCAATGACTACATATTCATCGATTAGTTTGTATGGCAGCTATATGCTATAGTTGTTCGATTTGAACAATTTCTTCGGAGATTATACCGTTTTTTTAAGAGAATGATTCATATCAAATTTTGTGAAGATATCTCCTCAAATAAAAAAGTTTCCCATACAACAACATATATTTGATCATTCAGTTTGTATGGCAGCTATATATTATAGTGGTTCGATGTCGATGGTTCCGACATGTCAACTGTTTTTTGAAGAGAAAAAAATCTGTGCAAAACTTTAGATCGATATCTCAAAAACTGAGGCTCATATACTACTGTGGCCAAACAATAAGACTTTTGAATTTAATTCTCATCGCTGTCAAGGAATTTTTGTGTGCAGAATCAAATTTATGGTGCCGAAACGTTCAGAATGTTGGAAAAGACCTTCGGTGACAGTTGTTTGTCGCGAGCAAATATTTTTGGTTGCTAGAAATTATTCAAAGAAGGCCGAGTCCAGGACGACCATCAACATCAACTGATGATCACAATATGTCAATAAAATAAAGGAATTAATGCTTGAAAATCAACAATTAACAGTCAATGATTTTACTGGCATCGTTGGATTATAGGTAGGATCAGTAAAAATCATTTGCAAAGATCATTGGGTCCCAAGAAAAGTGAAAGCATGATCGGTTCCATAATCATTAAATTTTTTTTTGGGAAAAAGCTCACGTTAACCGCTGTGAAAATCATCCTCTCCGACTATCAAAATGTCATGAAACGCATCATTACTGGCGACGAGTCTTGAATCTATGCTTACTATTCGGAAACAGACGATCAATCTGTCAAATATCGTGCCAAAGGTGAGTCAAACCGAAAAAAACGAGTCAAACCAGGGAAAGATCAAGTTTCAAGTTCGGGGGAAACAGTTTTGAGTTAGTTCGAGGATTGGAAAAATCGTAGGAACAATTGTATTGGGGCCTAGGGGGACTACTTTGAAGGAGACGAACAAAGTCTATTTTTCCTATTTTTCGCTCATACTTGCAGTAGTTCTTGTATGTAGATGGGTGAGACAGATTGACTTGGCAATATTGATTCAGCTCGCCATGCTGATCATTTACGGTATATATAGTATATTTTAAACGTCCTCCGACGTTTCCTTCCGGGTGTTACAAAAATCATGGCAAACTCAATACTGGTATAGGGTGTTCAGGGTATATGGTAAACAAAAGAAAAGCGCGAATTATTGCGAAAACAGTGCAAAATAAATACGAATGCGAATCAGAAATCTAGCTCGTGCGGGTGAGTAATTTGCGGGGGCGTCGTCCTGCAGCAGCTGCAACCGCAATAACTCAGCAGCACAGAAAGCGCACATAAAACAAAAAAAAAAAACGCAAAAGCCAAAATAGAAAACTGCTTGTGGCAGCAACGCCGGCGAAGAATGGCAAATCGTGTGCAACACCGAGCGGCGCACGGATTAGGAGTTGGCGCTGACCGAACAATGCACATTTTCGTACTGCCGCGAGGCGTACGTGCGCCAAAGTCAAGCCGCACCCCACAGTAGGCATGCGCGACAACAACAAGAACAGCAACAACAAAAAAAAACGTAAAACATTAAAAGCAACAAAAGCATAAGAGCCAAAAAGTAACAGCACTCAACAGAAATCTGAGCGCTACATGTAGATATGTATGTATGTATGTATGTATGTAGTTACTAAGTGGCTGCAGGCGGAAAAGCGCAAATTGCAAGCGAAGGCAAAAATGAAAAATTTTGAATTTTTGTGGCATAAAAACGAGTTCAATGATACGTTTCCGCGCTTGTTGCCTACCCAAGCTATCCTCTCTATATTTCTCCATATTTGCGCTTTGGTCGCGTACTTTGCGGTTGCGGCTGCAGCAAACTAAATACTCGAGTATTTTCTAGTAGCTGCCGGTCTAACCCGCAGCTGGTCAAGCGCTGACGCCGCAACGTGGCTTTGTATGCTGGCGCTCGCCGCCACAAATGCAACAGTTACTCAAACGTGCCCACTTCGTGTACAAGTATAGACAATAAAAACAACAACGCGTCACGGCGCTGTTGAGGCGAGCGTCAAAGCGCAAATATAGTTTATTGCGGTATCTTTGCCGCCGCCGCCGCCGCCGCCAACTATAGCATGCTCGTAATCCACTCAAAGTCAAATTGAAATACGGTGGCAACAATGCTTGCCACGACCATTTATACATACTTACACACATTCTTCGAAAGATAGCGCGCGTTGCGGTTGAACGCTTGCTTTGTAGCGTTCGCCTGACGCGCGTCCATCCAGCTTTATCTGCGACAAAAACACGCTTTCGGACAAGCGTTTGCTCGCCAAATGTAATTAACTTTCTGAATACCAGTGGGTGGGTATTGTTTGTTTATTTATTTGATTAGATTGCTTACCACCACGCTCATCAATGAACGCGACTACATTGTACATATGTGCATACTCTATGTAAGTATATCAGTACTGTTCCTATTATGCAGCTAGACAATAAATGATTGGCTTTAGTTATTGATGGTTTGAGCAATCAATTGAGAAATTAATTTGGTTTTGTAAGTTGTTGAAGCGCAAAGGTACTTCGCCGGCCAGTTTGCCATTGCAGCTTCATAAAATAATATGGAAATGTTTCTTCGCCACTTCATTTTAAATTTAATAGCTTATTAACAACTCTAAGTATTGATATACATACATATTTGTGTATATAGTATATGAAACAAAAAACATTAACTTCTGTTGCTCCGAAGCCGGAAAACACTTCACAATTAAAGAAGGTTCCACCCAAGAAATTCATTTCAATCTTTCAGTTTTTACGAGGGCTGCTATATATATATTTTTCTGGCCTAATAATGACAATACGAATATTTATTATTATTCTCCATCAAGATTTATACACTTTTGCATGCGCTCAAACCAATTTTCGAAGCACTTTTTCCACTCCGATTGAGACACTTCCAAAACATGGTTTTTGAATGCTTCAACAGCATCTTCTGACGACGAAAATCGTTGACCACGCATCATTTTCTTGATGTGTGGGAATAAAAATAAGTCATTGGGTGCCAAGTCAGGGCTGTACGGCGGATGACCCATCAATTCGACGGTTTGGCCGGTCAAAAAGGCGCTGGTTTGAGCCGATGTGTGAGAGCTCGCATTGTCATGGCGCACAATGATTCGTCTTCTCTTCTTCGTTTTTCGAATTTCTTCGAAGACTTCAGGCAAGCAAATGGTGGTGTACCATTCAGAATTGACCGTCCTACGTTGCTTAAGCGGAACAGTCGCCGCATGACCAGTTTTGCGAAGAAACAGGCGACCATTTGCTTCGAAGTGCTTCTTCCACGAACAACTTTCGTTGGATTTGGCTCGTCTTGGAAGACCCACACGGTCGATTGCTGTTTTGTTTCGGGCTCATACGCATGGATCCATGATTCGTCACCTGTGACGATCTTATAAACGTCTTTTGAAGCACCGCGATCGTATTTTTTCAGCATTTCTTTACACCAATCCACACGAGCCTTTTTTTGAGCGATTGTCAAATTGTGCGGGATCCAACGAGAACAAACCTTTTTTACGGCCAGGTGTTCATGCAATATCGAATGTATGCTGGTGGGAGAAATGCATAGGCATGCCACTATCTGAAGGTATGTTACATGACGGTCTTGCATTATCAGTTCACGTACGGCATCGATGTTTTCTGGCACAACGGCTGTTTTTGGACGACCTTCACGGAATTCGTCTTTGAGCGAGCGTCGGCCACGATTGAATTCGTTGTATCAGTTTTTCACAGTGCTATAGGATGGTGCTTCATAGCCATACAAAGATTTTAGTTCATCGATGCACTCTTGTCGTGATAATCCACGTCGAAAGTTGTGAAAAATGATCGCACGAAAATGTTCACGAGTTAATTCCATTTTTTGGCCGAGATGAATTTTTAGTTCCCTGTAAAAAAAACAATTCACGATTAAATGACAAAACGTTCTGAGTGATGTTATGCTAAAAAATGTCAAACTTTCCAGAAATATATATAGCAGCCTCGTATGGCAGCTATATGTTATAGTAATCCGATCTGGAATTTTTTTGTTTTTTTTTCAGGTATTGCAGCGTTTCTATTCACGACAGTTCATGCCTAATTTGGTGAAGATATCTTAACAAATAAAAAAATTTTCCATTCGAAGACTTGTTTTTGAACGTACAGTTGTATGGCAGCCATATGCTATAGTTATCTGATCTAAGAAATTTCTTGAAATATTATAGCGTTACTATGGCTAATAATTTATGCAAAATTTCGTAAAGACATATTGTCAAATGAAAAACTTTTCCATACAAAGGCCTAGTTTTGTTCGTTTGGTTTGTATGTCAGTTATATGTTATAATGGTCCGATATAAGTAGTCTGTTCCCACAAATGTGAAGATGCTTGAGGAGAAAAAGAAGCGTACAAAATTTGATATCGACATCTAAAAAACTGAGGGGTTACTTCGCATATAAAGAGACGGACATGGCTTCTCGCTGATTTCATTTATATATATATACAGGGTTTTCCAGTATGATTCCTTAAAAAAAATAATTGTTAAGCAAATTCAAATATATTTTATTTAATGTGAAGTACAGTCGTTACAATTAAGTTCTGAATACATCATTCATATGACCGATACGACTGCTTTTGTAGTAACGAATTCAAAGAATCCAATTCTCGAAAGCTTTTTCCACTAAATCAGACCATTCAATGTCACAATTTCTTGAAATAATCAAATATTCAAACCTTCCTTGCAATAATTCGGCTGTTGCACGTGCTTTGTGGCATATAACCCGGTCTTGTTGGAACCAGATGCTGCCTAGATCAATTTCTTCCACTTGCTGTCATAAAAAGTTGGTTCGATCCATACCGATCTCCATATACAGTAACTGCTTTATTTCGAAAGCAGTGCGGACTGATGATTCCACCAGACCAAAGACCACACCAAACTGCCAATTTAGGTGAATGTAATGTTTTTTCATGAATAATTTGTGCATTTTCATCGCACCAGAGTAGATAGTTTTGTTTAATTACCGCACCACTCAGATGAAAGTGAACCTCATCAAAAAAAATTATTTTTTTTTTTTAAATCATTATCGTATTCAAGTTGTTCCCAGGCAAAGTCAGCAAATTCACGACGTTTACGGTGCTCCAGTGGCTTCAATACTTGAGTGAGAACAAAATTTTATAGGGAAGCAAACCCAATCAAACCTTTTTAAAAATCCGCCAGGTTGTGGTGTGGGACAGTCGCAGTTCTTGACAATCGACAAAATGCAGTCTTCAACAGCACTTGCCTGAACAGCAGCAATATTTTCATTACTTCAACGAAACGATACTTTAAAATTAGTTTATAACTTTACGAAATCCCGGTATTTATTACGTAGTTTTATAGGGTCTCCAACGTTTCCTTCTGGTTGTTACAAACTTCGTTAAAAAACTTAATACCCCCTTTTCAGCGTACAAAAAGCAATAAAAATCGCATAACCTTTCCTTTTATCTGCAATCAAGTCGCTCACTGGCCTTATCAGCTTAACTCAAAACCAGAAATCTCTAGGTGTTGCATTACTCGTACTTTGTTTTGCTCTTCATATTAATGTGTTGTTTTGCCAATTGTGTTTTCCTTTACTTTTTCTTTTGTGGGGCGCCACATTATCTTTAATCGCTGGACTTCACACACTCTTTGCCTGCTTCATCGTTTTATTGTTGCAAACTTGTTGCTTGATAGCTGGCGAACGCTTAGCTTGGAACAGTTTTTACGCTGCGCAGCTGCATTTTCCAAGCTCCGTTTTGCCCGATATGTTACGAATCTGCAACCGTTGCACATAGACATTTTGTTTGGAGCGACTGCTCTGGGTATACATATATGTATCTAGATGCGTGGAAATTTATATGTGCTTACAGACATACTCAACTTCGGCAGTGCAGGCTTGTGCTTTGAGTCAAAGTGGAATTTTTGTGCTGCAGCAGCAGCTCACTTAACTCAATATCACATTTTATTGCGGTAGCTTTTACCGCTGTATGTAGTCGGCTAGTAGTGATTTAAAGTATAAGCAAAAATAAAAAAATGACGTTAATATCGGTTGCACCGAAGCTATAATAATCCAAAAATACAAATGATTCTTAACAAGAACTTAATTTTGATCGGTGAGCTATACGCTAAAGTGGTTCGATCTGAGCACTTTCTTTGAAGATTGAACTATTACTTTAGAAAATAACTCAAGGCAAATTTCGTGAAGATATCTCGTCAAATGTAAAAGTTTTTGATTCGGATTATTATTAGGGAGAAAAAGACGTACGAAAAATCGATATCTCAAAAACAGGTCCACGAACGATGAGTTAAATATGCTCCTGAAGCAACTGCCTATAAACTTCTCAAGGGAACAATTTCTGCTATAAGAATTAAGGAAATTGGTGGTTAGAATCGAAAGAGTTATGGACGAAGCGAAATTCTGAACTGGAATCTAAATAAATCAGACTATATCCTCCCAAGGTTGGAGATCAAAAGAGCCTTCCAGGTGAGAATACCCTCTAGATAGAAGAGGTTTAGTAGAGAAGGAGAATACTACCTCATTCTATACCGACGGGTACAATATGGACTTCGGTGTAAGGACAGGCTTATACTTGCTCGAGGTGCTTGATATCCCCCTATCGTACTATCTAATTCAGCCAACAACTTCCATGCGCATGCACTGGGTATAGAGAAGACTTTTAAAAATCTATTATACAAATACGGGAGCATTCAGAAGGCAATCATTTACACAGACTTCCGGGCGACACTACCAGCTCTGTAGTCGGCAAAGATCAACTCCAGCGTAGTAAACAAAGCAAGAACGACTTTAAGTCCACTAGCAGGTCAACTCGACTTGTCCATAATTTGTGTTCCCGGTCATAAGAACATTTTCGACAATAAAAAGCAGACGAGTTAGCTAAGTCAGCAGCCTCTCTGGACGAATCCGGGACGCTAACAATACCGTGTCCACTAGTAACAATCAAGAGGAGCTCAATACGCTATTTGAACAAACAGTGCAAATAGACGGAGATCTACAACCAAATGCAGGGTGCAATGACTTGTTACATACATAAGTCCGGGAAAAATGGAGAGAAAAACATACCTTAAATTGGAAATGCCCCAAAATAGCACATGTCGTAGCTGCAAACTCGAAGGAAGCAAGAAAATTGTTCTTCACTTCCTCCGTGAATACCTAGCTTTATCACAAATCTGAAATCGAATTTTTGGAAGCCTTGAATGTCTGTCTACAAAAATCATAAGTTAGCCCCAGTTTCATTGAGGGCAAGAATGGTTGGAACGTGATATCAAGATAAGGGCTTATTATAGTGTATCAAAATGGAGTTAGCAGTCTCGAAAACTGATGGACTGACAAACATGGGTAAATCGACTCAGCTCGTAATGCTGATAATTTACAAACTTCGTGGCAAACTTAACCAGTTTACGGTATAAATATTTCAGGATTATGTATTCTAGACATTTCTTTCTTTCATAATTCTTTAGGATAAACTTCAAATCGTATGAAGACGAAGTTCTGCCGAAGAATTATCCACCAGTTTCAAACTTCTGCTGAGCTTCGTGTGTATTCGGATTCAGTTCAATCGCCAAGAGATGACTTTAATTTCTAATTTATAGTAGTCCAGTTGTCAAAACAATAATCTTTGGATTTCAAGACAATAAGGATAGGTAATAAGACTTAAAGATGGATCTTAATGAAAGTTCTTTCGCAGTCCACTTGAAGTAATGAAAAATCTAATGATGTTACAACTAAGTTCTACCAAGTTGACGAGCCAGAAGTAACTCAGTTTTTTCTCGAAGTTGCAAGATTTTTCCAGAATGGCTTTTCGCGTCAAAACAAGTTCTCATACAATTACTGTCGACTTCCAGCTTTTCTCCTCCGTTCAAGTTCCCACCACAGTCGGGTCTACGCAAACGGAACGGACCCAAAATTTTAACGACAATAACTTCTAGCTCAGCGAGAACTTTTATTTTTACAGTTCTACAGGCTTCTATTGGAAAAACTTTTGTCAACATCCCATAATAAGTATATGCTGTCTTATTAAAATTGGCTTTTTTTGGCTTTGTTTTTTGTTGTTCTTGGCTGCAGTTGGACTTTGTTGAATTTCGTCACCCCCAAGCCTGTGTTTGCATTATAAAGCATCATAAAATTGTACAACTTCAATGCAAAACAAACCAATTAAATAAAATGCCACCACCACTACCATTCTAATCGACAACAATAACAACAACGACACATGTATTTCTACCACTTGCATAAATGTACATTTCAGGCAGGCAGGAAGGAAATGTTGCATGTTGTTGCGACGAATCAGCGATGCGTTGCACCCATGCGGGCGCTCTTCGCGTTTCCCACAAACGAGTCGACGTGTGTGTGGGAAATTTCTTATCTGATTTGGTTGATTTCTTGTAAGAAAACATAAGAAAATTTCCAGCGACGAACAAATGACTTTTCGTCACAAGTGGAAAAGGAATTTTCAGCACCGCAAATGCATATGATGTTATATACATACATAACATGCAGCGATCTTCAACGCAAGCAGACACCTACAAAGTAAATATTTAACAACGTTTGTGTGATTGCATATGTATATGTATGTATGCATGTGTTTGTATGTGCTTGTTTTTCTTCATTTATTCTTGATGTTTCGAAATCAACGAGCATGGAGATTTGTCACGCAGCGGGTTTCCCACAATTACGTGTGCCATCACTCCCGCCCGTCGCCGTTAATCTTGGAAAGTAACGACCCAACACTCTACTTAATACATTTTCATTTAATTATTTTAAGCGCATTTGCATTAATTATCATTTTGATTTATTCTTCTTTTTTTTTGATATTTTCAGACTTGGTTCTTCACGGATACTGATGATGCTTACTATCAGGAGAAAACAAGTGAGTAGATACTATGTGACCTGCTTTATTGCTTTCAAAGGCACTATGTCTTTGTGGTATAAGTATAATTTAGCAGACGCTGAGGTTGGCCATGTTCTAAGTGGATTAAATTTTATGCGATTACTACAAACATATGCATATATATATGCATGGTCTATGTGTTACTACTTGAGTCTTTATTCGAAATAAAAATGTGGAAAACTCTGCTCTAATCATCAAGTGTGGATTGCGTGTGAAATCATTGACATATTACTTTTGCCATCAATACGACATTGCATGAAGTGAAAAATATTCTTAAGAACTTGCTAAATTTTTTTAAAAGTTCAAAACGTCGCAGTGTCTCTAAATATAGGTAGTCGAAAAAGTCTTTTCGCATTTTATATGAAAGTTCTTTTTGGACTATGCCTAGAGGTAGAAAAAAGAAGGAAGATAAATAGCCGATGATTGCACTGCAACCTTAGGTATAATGTGCTCTCAAAAGGAAGAGAGAGAGAGGAAGAGAGAATTCTCTCCATTATCCCGCTATTTAAGACAATTGGTATATACCATATTTGCCAGTCTACTTAGGTTGCCTTTTATATTTCGGGATACTGATTCATCTTCGGAGGTTGGTTTTCCTGACTTCTTGAAAGACGATTGCCTATCACTCAAAATTTACTCTTCTGCGTTGTTTCAGAGGTAAGAGCGCGACACATCTAGTTGATGTCATGATGTCATAGACGTGTTTCAAAGCACCGCTGTCGTAGTTTATTAACATTTCACTTGACCAATCGAGCCTTTTTTGAGCGATTTGAGTAAAATGTGTGAGATCCAACGCCAGCAATTTTTTTTTCATACACACTAAAGTTCATAGTTGTCGCAATCTCAGGATAGGTCACATGACGATCTTGCAATATCAGTCTATGCACAGCGTCAATAGTTTCTGAAACAACAACTGATTTTGGTCGACCTTCCCGAAATTCGTCTTGGAGTTCATCTATGCACTTTTGGTGAGTTAATTCAGGTCGAAAGTTGGACAAAATAATCGCGCGAAACTGTTCGCGACGTAAATTCATGTTTTGACCGAGCTGAATATTTTAAGTAACTGTAAACTACACAAATATCGCTCTTACGTCAAAACGTTCCGAGTACTTATAACTTCAAGAAAGTCAAATTTTACGACAAAATTGTGAGTTTGCAGATTCCCAAATCCGGAAACATAAAAGCCAACCTACGTAAATTTCCTAAAAAATAAAAATTAAAAAAAAAATAAAAATAAAAAGTATTTAAATAATATCGAGGAAAGGCTCCAATATTCGAACAAATTTTCCAAATTAGTTTATTATATATGCCATACAAACTGAACAATCAAAATCCATTTTCGAAACTTCTTTATTTATAAAGGGTATTCTACTTTTGCTGCAACCAAAGTAGAAGTTTTTTCCTTATTTCGTTTCCATGATTTATAAAAATATAATATACTTAACTAATTACTACATACCTAAATATCGTATATATACCCGTAGGACCTGGAAGTGCCGGTGATTGAAATACAATATAAGGAAACGCAATAAATTTCAATCATAAATCAAAATAAAAGTAAAATGCCTTTAGAATTGTATTAACATTCTTTTGTGCGCTCGCCAAGCCACTCAACCGAGTTCAGCCGCCAAAAAGCATTAAAAGCGAACTTTTTTCTTCATTAACGTATTTTTGCATTTTATTGTCTGTTCATTGTCGACCGGTCAGTAAAGTGCCCCTCACATCCCCCGCTAGTCGAGTCGAGTCGCAGTTTGTTAATGAAATTCAGCAGTAAAAATAACAAAACACCGAATACTTTACAGATTACTTTTCGAAAACAATCTACCCGAAAGCCTTTCAACGCATTCGAAGCAATTTTTGAACTTCATTCTGTGGCATTTGCATCTACGGCTGCGTGCGTGTGTATGTATGTATGTACGGATACGGATGATGGGTGAAAAGGGAAATTGCGTAAAATCCCAATTTAGTTTCACATCAATCTGCTCCGCCTACTTGACCGCCTAATTTTGGCCACTGTCTGTCGAGTATTCAACTCCTAAGTGCTACCACAAGACGCTGCCCCCATTCGCACAAATCCGCACACGCACATATACACGCAGTCCTAAGAATATTTATTATTGTTGTTGCCGTTGTATACACTGTTGTATTTATTGTTGGTTTGGTACGCGTAGGAGCGGCAACGTTGCCTCCTTCCACACGCGCTTTTGTGTTAAAACATCCAAATTCTTATTATCAGCGTTTCTGCTGGTCGTCTTTTAGCACACGCAACACCGGCAGAAAACTGATTAATTTTTTAATGCAAAATATGGTATTTTTACAGTTTTTTTTTTTTTTTTGTACTGAGAAAATAAGAATAAACACTTCATGTCACTATGTTGCGGCAGTGTGTGGCGCAAGGAGCCTTGATGAGGTACATACGTCGGGATAGAAGCTCAACTTGCCCCGTTACTACAACGTGGTACGCTAGGACGCCAGTTTGATTCCTGCGTCGACAAACATTGAAACGTTTTTCTTTATCTTTTATAGTTAAGGTCACTTCTGTTTTTGTAATGTTTCTTGAATCTTTCTGTAATTAATAAAGGATGAATACTTTTCTTGAATCTAGGAACTGAACTTCATCTGGTCTATGCTTTGATTTTTTTTTTTTCTACCAATTTAACTTAACCTAACTTATCAGTAATTGTTCGTTAGATAACCCCAAATCGGACACTATAGAGAGCAGAAGCACGGTCAAACATCTGACCGATATGTGTCTATAGGTAGGTAAGAGGGCAGTATGTTCCTACTTCCCTTGGCTGTTCCTAGTGAACACTGTATTTTCTTTACCTCTTTCGTCTAGAGAGGTTCGCGACTTGGCGAACTCGTCTGTTTTTTTTTTCCAAAAATATTTCAATGACTGTGCGACAAATTGTAGACAAATATGAGTTGAGCTGCCAGTGACCTTTCGTACATTTGTTGACTCTGCTGGAATGAAACTTTGGCGACGACAAGGCTCGAAATGCCCCCTGGGTATCTGCGTAAGAAAGAAAATATTTAGCTTTCTTTATTCTTCCTCAGGCCTTCTTTATGCCTAGAACTTCCGCTTGGAAGATGATCGTTGAGATTGGTAGACGAATATAAAGAGAAATATCAAGATACTCGGAGAACCGGCGGTACTCCGTAGTCCAGTTAGGCACGTCGCAATTTGAGATCGTATTCTCCTTTCCTGCTAGACCTCTTTCACGTCTAGAGGGTATTATTACCTGGCAGTCACTATTGAAATCCAAACTTAGGAAGATATAGTCGAAACTATTAAGATTTGTTTTGTGCTGATTCTTGATATCGCCATGTCCATAACTTTTTATGTTCCAATTTCCTATATCCTTGATTCTTTTAGTAGAAAATGTTGCTCCTTTGCCGATTGAAAACGTCTATGTAGACCTTAACTCCAACTAAGGGTTCTCCATGTAAGATTTTTCCTCCGTTACTTAATATTAATTTTCCAGCTCATCGATCTAGAAACCTAGATATTGATCGCACCGAGTGAGAGATGGAATGGAGGTACTTTGGTTTTATTGGTTAATAGCATCACTATCCGTCTTAACACAAAGTCCGATGTTTGCGATTTATAGATGTAATTTTCGTAAGACTCATGAATATGAATGGGAATACTAACTGCTCATAGATCGAGAAGACTGCCGGAAAACAATGAACCTTCTCTTGTGCACTTGTGTCGCATTGGCAGGACTATGCTGTAAGCATCTGGGGTCCGCACGGTATGAAACACTGGAGGAGCTATCGATAGTGAGGTCGCAGAATCTGTTAAAATTCACGTCAAGCGCAGGCATCCTAAACGTTTTGGACTTTGGACTTAACTTTGGACTTAACAACCGAACTTCATCTCGTATCGCAAGTACCAATTTGGTCTATTTCTTAGATTAACCTAACCTAACCTCATTGAAATGAGAAATTTAAGCAATATGTGAAACCGAAGCTTAGTCCACCGAAAATAACTTTGCTATAACTTTCTGATATAGATTTTAATTATCTTATTTTTTTTTATAATTTTAATTCCATACGCCACTATTTAGCCTGCTAATATCGAAAAAAATGCCTCAGATAGCGGCTCCTTTACACTTTGTTTTCGACAACGTTTCAATTGTGGGAATATATATATATATATCTGTGTAACTATTGTGAAGCTATATACATATACATATATACATATTTATATACACATACATTTTTATTAGCGAAGATTTGCTCTGCTAAACCAGCTTCAGCGTATGCATAGGCTTGCATGCTTGCGTGTTCGCCGCCCGAACTGGTAGTCCGCCAGTAATTCATATCAACTAAAAACCAGACTAGCCGGCATTCAGACACCTACAAGCTTGTACACCGATTTATTTATTTATTTCACTTTTTTATTTGTTTTGCATCCTTTCATTTCGGGCCATTCATGTGTCCGTCAAAATCCTCCATCATGCTGCGTAGATTCATTTGTCTGGTCGCGTCTTTAGTGTGTGCGACGGGACAATTTCAACAACCACGACCGCTCTGAAAAAACCATCAATCAGTTTTTGACAGTTTTAAGTAGAATTTTATGAAAATTGAGTCGCGTCCAATGTGTAAATTGTGAGCGAAAATTGCATTTTGCAATTTGACGCGAGGCATTTTACGAATATTCTATACTCCCTTGCTGTGGCAGTGGTATGCAGTTGCACTAAATGTAGGTTCTAAGCACTACTTTACAGTTTCCGGCTATTATGCAAATTTTTGGGACCAGACTAAAGTTATCGAGTCGTTTAAATCGTAATCGCCAAATTTATTGAGTTTTGAAGATTTTTCGGTTAGTTAGAACATATTATTTTATATTATTTATTTTAGCGGCGATACTTGCCTTGAACTCATTAAAAGTGCGTTCAGAGTTGGTCGAGGAGTGCCTAACATCGCCATCAATATCATCGAGTGCCTTTGTGATAAGACTGGTATGTGTGCCAGGCCATAGCGGAATCGCACCAAAGCTGATGAGTCAGAAATGAAAGGTACCTTAGAACCGCTATCGGTAGAATGGGAGCGAGTCAGTGCTGCCCTATCCTCTTGTGTTCTACTACTAGATAGCTGGGCTTCCCAGAAGCTTGGCCAGCGCTGGACCACCATCGGTACATGCGCTGTCGTAAAAGCCTATTGGAACAAGACCGATAGCAAGAGATCACTATATTTTCACCCTCAGTAAGGCTAACCTTTCCCTTGTTATGGATCTTTTAACAACCCCTTGCCCTATTGGCGTCCATGCTGTAAGGTTGGGAATTTTACCATACATCATCTGCAGAAGCTGTATGGAAGAAGACGAGGTGGAAACAACTCTACTTCTTTAAGTGGCAGATCAGTCTGTTAACAGCGAAGAAAGCTAATCAAACTATATCAATTATCTAAGCCAAAGAAGTAGACTTTAAACTAATACTTTCTTAATTCAAAGTGTTTCAATCACTGCTAATTAGAAAAAGTAAAAGAGCTATAATTTATTAGTTTAATAGTATTTAGTTTAATTGCATTTAACGGCTTAAACTGTCTATTAATTTCCCGTTACCCACTTCGTTTTTCGATTGTGGTTGCTTTCACTCTTCGTTAGTACGTTCTAATATCGTATACTCACTGGGGCACCTGTATCTACCGATCAAATATCACATAAACTATTTGCTCTTCCAATACATACAAACACACTTGAATATGTAACGAAAGCGTTGGCCTATTCGAATTTCATCAACTGGGCATTAACGTTTTTTAAATGACCCCCTCTCGCATTGCTATAACTTTTGGATAGTTGTGTCGTAAATCACCGGTCTAGATGTGTGTGAGTGAACAACTGGTAGAAAGGCCATAAAAGTGATGATTGCAACCAATTCAATTGCAAATCCCAATCCATTCCAATGGCATGTTAAGTACCGATGGACATCATTAGCTCATCGACGCAGTTTACTTTGACTTGGTTGAACTGTTTAGTGGACTGAAATGCATATTGTAGTCTTCTTCTGCATTCGACTCCTGCTGATGGGTGTTTCAAGACACTCACGCATCCATCACTGGCTCAACTCATACGCAAATGGCAGGTTTACAGTTTTACAACTGTCTGTAGATACATTTGTAAGTTGATGCTTGTGTCTTATATACAGTGTAGGTCAGAAAAATGTCATCGAAGAATATGATATAATTACTACCCAATTCAGAGGCACGAAAGCGACTCTATCAAAGTGCCCAAATAGCTCATATACAGAGCTTGTCCGGAAAGTAATAGAACAGATTTTCTTCCGCCGCGACTGTACTTCGGGTCGGTGCGTGCGACTGGATTCAGCAGAACGCGTTTCTAGCTAACGAAAAAGCGGCTGGTCAGTTGTCTCCAAGGACCCGGAATGTCAGAACAAACATTTTCACGCGACGTGTTTCTGTGAAAATTCGTTTAAATTCTGTCTGAACATGTGTGTAACCCTCAATTATTGAATAACGTAATCACAGGTGACGAGTCGTGGATCTTTGTGTATGATCCCGAAACAAAGAGGCAACATTCCGAGCCGCTTACGCCTTCATCTCCTCACCAGAAAAACGGAAGAATGAGCAAATCCACAGTGAAAACGATGCTCATTGTCTTTTTTAAATTCAATGGCATCGTCCACCATGAATTTGTCCTCCTGGACAAACCGTCAACGCCAAATTTTACGTGGAAGTCCCCAAGAGACTCAATCAAAAGGTCGAATCGGGTCCGACAAAACATCGCAGCGATTCAAAGTTGCGCCACGTCAACGCTCCGGCTCAAGGCGGTATTTCTTGCGAACAGCTACCTAACCAAGGTCGGAATCCCAACGCTTCCGCAGCCGCCCTACAGCCCAGATGTGGCCCTCGGATTTTCTTTGTTTCCTTGCCTGAAAAGACCGATGAAAGGCAAGCATTTTGAGAAGGCAGAGGGGATTCAAGCAGCATGAACCTCGGCTGTCTAGGCTATTCCGGAGAATGCCTTCCGTGACGTCTTCAATGCTTGGAAATCGCGCTGGCAGCGCTGCATCGACGCAGAAAAAACTAGAAAAAATTTTGTAACATATGACGTCTTCCTTCGTAAATCAGAAATCATGAAATAGACAAAAATGTCCCAGTAGATGTCTGTTTAGTAAAAAGTAAAATTCAGTTAGTCCCTTGAGGGTAAGAATTGGAGCAAATTTGAAAATAAACCACTTTGACTATAATAACAGTCTTTCGGTTTCCAAACATGGATTTTTATGAAAATTTGCTAATCGATGTAACTTTTATCTGAGCACGACTGTAGGTGCACTTATTAACAGCCAACTTGGTTTGAATGCCTTTAAGTTTTATGTCGCTTTAAATATGTTTCCTTGCACTGGTGTTCGTTAAATTCGATTTAGGAGTTTTTAATTTACCTTTTTAATTGCTTTGATTTACGAGGCGCTCTTTTGACGTTTGTGCTTCATCTCCAATCGATTTCAGACGCAAGTAAATGCCGAATGAGTTTAGCTGCGTCGGCTGAAGTTGCACTACGGTCGTGCCTAAGTAGATGTTTATCGATCTATGTATGTACATCTGTATATGCATTGAGGGATATAATCACACACCGACAGCTCGATCACAGTGTAGAAAGCAAAACAATTACTTAAAGTGACCGCTGTTAATCGTCACTCAGCTGGCCACAACCAGCCAACTGCCACACACGCATGTATTAATCAATTCCGTCGTCCATTTATCACCGCCGCTGCTTTTTTTTCTCCCGGGATTGAACACACCTAAGTCGTATATAAAGCAATCAAATAAACATACATACATGTATGACTAAGCATGTGAGTGTATGTGTGCGCTTGATTGCTTGATTCATGCGTCAACTTAGCGTATTTTCGGTTGAGCGACCAGTTCGGCTTGCCGCTGATTTCGGCCGTTTTTCGTAACAAATGTCATCGCATCAATTTTCGATTTGGCTGATTGTCGCATCGTCTATTTTGTGGGCGAGCAGACCTGTTTGGTTTTATTGTTGTTCTCTTGTTAACGGCTCGTTTTTATTGTTTTTACTGTTGTCGCATCACATGTGAAATAGAAAATAGAACAAATATTATAAAGAGGCCAGTTATCTGCTGATTAGCTTAATATACTATTCCTAAAACTACTTTTCTCTTCTCAAGAATCATACAACTAAATAATAGTAGATTTTTCAGACCTTAATATATACTTTCATTACTTTTGCCGTCCCTTTCGTCTATTGGTTTAGCGGCTTCGGTCCATATTTTTTCGATTCAAATCCTTATAATCTAGACCACCGGAACGCGGAACTTTTACCTGGGGGTTTCTTCTCTGCTCATACACCTGCGAACAATTTGTGGGCGGAGCGAAGCCGTTGGAAAAGTGGAGCAGTGAGTGCCTTTACGAATGGATCTAAGTTAAGAGGGAGGACAGAAGTAACGTCTTTCCAGCGGAGGTGTACTGTAAGTGCAGCCTCTTTCTGAGATTTCATTCAATTCACTCTGATAGCCAAGCGGCTATTCTAGCTTTGAGCTCCCTGACTATCGCTCTAAAATAGTCTAGGAGAGCATGACCTCATAAGCAACCTTTTAAAGCTTATTCCACATCAGACTTACATCCATGCCCTGTTACTGCATAATCGTCGGAAGATGCAAGTCAATGAGCTTGCATTCTTACTCTAATTACTCTAATTTCACCCGATTAGAAGTGAGTAGTGTCTGATGGTCTCTAGCGCTGGATCTATTGACATTGAGCTAGTCAGGCGCTGGACAAGAACCAGAACTTGTGCGACTGCGTGATCCTTCTGGTCCATTGTGAAATTTAAGAGGTCATACGAACTATTAGCATTTAATATAGTTCATATCGCCGCAACTGGGGAGTTCTGGCTGAACACTGTCCAACTCCAAATATTTTGTCGGATGCTCTTTGAGAAATCTATATGGATAAAGGCGAAGTGAAATCATCTTGTCACTTTTACCTCCATGGCTCATTTTCGCTAGGCTGAGATTGAAATATCTCGGTAAACACAGCTTTAGATAACCTAGAACCCTTCCCTGAGGCTAAGATTGATATTAACGGCCTTAATAAATTTCTGGCAAGATTCCTATCGGTGATCTATAGGGAACTCATGATCGCGCAAAGGGTAGATCCAATTAAGATGGATAATAGAACTATTTTTAGAAAAAACTATTTTCACCATTAATTGCATCGAACATAAGCGAAAAGTAAGAGGTGTTGTTCAATACTTAAGCGTTCTCTCAGAATGTCGTAAAAGATTTAAGTGATGAGCATAAATTTGCTGCTTTGGACTCATACATTTCGTTGAGTCGCCTCAAAACTATGACTAGTAAATTTGATGTACATATAGTAAAGTTATATTTCCGTTAAAAATACATATATGTTTATACTGAAATTCTCAGTCTTTATAATAGCACTTACTCGTTGTGCCCACTCAACTGAGTTATCTCCCTCACTTATTCCAAGTAAACTACCAATGTCCCCACCGTATTGTTTCAACAAGTTGTTAGTATTGTTGTTGTTGTCACATTGTGGCATTTTGATTAATATAGCATTATGAACAGACTAATGAGGAACCTTCAACGGTCTTCATCGACCCTGTCAACTGGTTGCTTTGAAGACGCACACACACAACCTTCGAGTCATCGTGGAGTTTCGCATAATAAATTAAAAATCAGCAAGAAGATCTGGTTTCGGCAAGGCTTGTGTCATTACCGAAATATCGTTTATCGCATTCTTTGAGGTGACTCGCCACAGAACCGAACGCAATGCAAGCCACAACCCAACCAGCCCGTCAACCAGTCAGTGCCGGTGAGTCTGCCTGCTAGCTAGTCGGTTGGGTAGATCGCAGTCCCGGGAATGAGTAGTGGAATGTGGAACAAAGAGCGGTGGCATAGTGTGTGGTGGCGGCGGTGCAGTGATCAGCGAGTGTTCGCGGCAGCAGCATCACATGCAAGCATCCGAACGGAATTTTGATTAGGACTACAACATGCCCACTGAATTTTTGTTAAACGCGCGTTGGATTTTGAAAAATGTGTGTATCCTCCTGCGACCGTTGAGCTGCCTAGTCGGCAGCCGCATTACTGTTTTACTTGCAACGCTGCCGCGTCAATTTCATTTCGTTTTTATTCGTTGATATTCACATGTATTTGTATGTGTGCACCGATATGCGTAAATCTTCGTCATCTCAAATGGTTTCGCTTTTTAATAAGCGGTACGGCAAAGGACCAACCATATATGTATGTATGTGTCCATTTGTATATGTTGGATTGTGCCAAGAGGCGATTTTAAATATTCCAACAATTTTCGTCCAATTAAGGTGTATGTATGGCATATGAGGCACGCACTTGCGGTATGAGAGTGAGCAGACATTCGCGTTATTGTATGTATGGCGTTTGGTCCGTATCGGGCGCTGCCAGGCTACGCAGATAAGCTCCATATGCAATATGCTCGTTTCTGCGGCACTGGGAAGATTCTGTGTTCAGCTCTCCTGTACCGTGGCCCTGTCCGCTTGCCTGGTTGGCCATATGTGTCTGTTGTGTGCGCATGCGCCATGGCATTAGCTACCGTTTTTGCCGCCGCTTATCCGACATGCTTCATTTTTCTTGTTTTTTCTGTTTGCTCATATTTATTTGCTAGAGAATTTATCACTAATTAAGCTGATTTTCGGTGATATGCTTTAATCATTATTCGTTTGGTATTTGTGTATTTTCAGAGGGACATCTAATTAACACAAACTGTTCGCAGGGACACTTTCAGGAAGCTTTGTGCTGCAAAATGTCTGCGGAATTGGATGTCTTCCTGGCCAGCGGCAAAAAGTAAGTTTAAACTTTTCTTTTTTCTAACCTTTAAGTAATATTTATGACTAAGCATCAATAATTTGGAGAAGTAAATAAATGTTTGTAACTTGAAAAATGGAAAGGAAGGTCTTTAATAAGTCAACTCAGTCGCTGGGAACTAAGAACTCGCGATTATTATATTGTAACTTTTCCTTATTTTCTAATAAACAGGGCTTGCTCATTTAGCCGTCCCTTGTTTACCTTTGTTTGGGATGAGACGTCTGAAACAAATTAAGCTTAATGCTGGATCCTCTCTATCTAAAAATGTACTTGAACAGGTCTTAGGTGTCACTTTGGCCTTATATTATACTTGACTTCGTGACCGATCTCGGGTTAAAATGGTAATACCACCGGGAGGAGTTCTATAAGGAATTAAATACAACGTTTTTATTCCCCAGAGGAGAAGTATGGATCAATGGTTCTGTTGGCGACTATTCCAACGGCGTAATCTACATAGTCACCGACGGCTCTAGAGGTGATATAGAAAACGTAACCCTTCTCCAATGGTTCTGTTGGCGACAATTCCAACGGCGTAATCTACATAGTCACCGACGGCTCTAGAGGTGATGTAGAAAACTTAACGGCCTTCTTCTTTAATAATCCATGGCACTTCTTCTGTAGTAACCCATGGAGCTTCTTCTGTAGTAATACATACTGGTTCTGTTAGGTGCGCCCCTTTGACCTGATTGTCGTACAGCCTGCTGTTGCTTTCAGGTTAATAAGGGACTTGAGTGTGCCATTGCTGCAAAATGATTGGATTTACGATGATGATATGGAGAGGCAGGGATATTTCGGGAGCAGGAGGCTTATAGATGAAGGGTCAGGTGTAGATGGCAAAATCGTTGGGACAATATGTAGTCCTAACAGTCGAGTGACTTAAGAGTATATTGGGGAAGGTGGGTTTGTTGAGAGTAAATCTGACTACAGATATATGTCTGAGTCTCGGGTTTTCTGCTTACGGGGCATGGCCTTCTGAATGCATTTTTGTATCAGAAGCACCTTTCTGATAGGTCGGGTTGTGTTTGTGAGGCGGGGGTAGAGGACTGGGTGCATATAATTGCAGAATGCACGATGTACTCGGACATTAGGTATCTGGACTGATGGACATTTAGATGTTAACGGTGTGATCTCCGCTAGTCGGAAGCCGAACAGTTAGGGTCGTTTGCGTGCGAATTGTTTAGGCGGCGAAGGCGTTGAACTGAGAATCGGGGTTAGCTTTTTGTGTGAATGATGTGTGCGTGTAATGTACAGAGTAGTATGGAAGTGCAACGGGTAGTAATTTCGGCTACGAGGTGTGACCGGAGACATAAGTCTGGTACCATGGGAATCGGGGGCCTTTGGAGCTCGTTCCAACCTGTTCATGCGGACTGAATGTGGAGTTGCATTGCAACCGCGAGCCGAACCCAAAGTGCGGCAGATATTTTAGATGGGCCTCGAACCTTACCAAAGTGGTTAGTGTCTCCATTCCACTAAGCTGTCTTAATTCATTCAGCTCCTTCAAGGCTTTTTGGAAGCAATGCATCCTTAAGCAACTCCTTAGGTCTCGGTACACTAGCAACAATGGACATACCACAAAGCTGCTTTGAGATATCTTTGATGGCGGGAAGACTAAAAAGATTTTATTTCTAGACAAAAAGGTGCTTAGTATTATTTTAAGACGGGATATTCCACGACTCCTAATGCATCTAGATAGCTATAGATAGGTCAGCTGGTATGTAAAAAATCAGGGTTTTTACCAACTCCTAACTAAGTTGCCAGATAAAGTTTAATGTGGTTTACACACGAGAGCACAATAGGCCTATTGATAGTCTACATAGTAAGTGCGGCCACTTGCGGACTGGAGCTCATGCGCCTCCCTTTTCAACCAAACCAAATAAATAGCACACTTTTAGACCTAAAATCGCACAGAGAAGGTATAATTTAATATAAAAGGATTATTTTAAATAATTGTTACGCAAAAGGCTTGCAAACCCAACTTCCTAACCTCATTTATTATTAGCTTTTTATAATGTTACCTATCCGTGTTGCACCAACTAAAAATGATTAAATTCGCATCCTCAATAAAAATGCTCCCTTTATAGTCATTTGTATGCGAACTGGGCAGATTTTCGCCTTTAATCCATTGTTTGCTTTGTACGCGCCTACAAACAAAAGCCGTTTAAATGTTGCGGCAACAGCCTCCTAGCAGCAATTTCGCAGCTGCAATTCACGCTATTGTGTATTGCCATGCTCAATACCAGCGGCTGGTGGTGAGTCGCTCCCCTGCGACCGGTGCAGACTACAAGGGCAGCCACCACAGCAACAACAAAAGCAGCCACAACAACAAGTTTGTGTGCAACATTGCGGCTAAACTGTTGACCGCATCTGCATATAAAATTACCAACGCCAACATACAAATAGCGCATGAAGCCTATGAATAGATAAAGTGGCTCGAGCATCGATTGCATTGCGGCAGCGACTGAGCAGCTCGGCCAGCACCAGAGCAACGCCAGAACAGCTGCAACGAGTGCAACAACCGACACTGGTGGTACGAATGCTGCTCGCATAGTGTTGCGAAGCAGCAGTGCCGGGTGGATGAGGTGCTGCCATTGTCATTACCGTGCTTGTTGCGCACCACGCATGCATGTACATACATAGTTGAGTTGCCCACCAGCGATTGCAGCGAGGTTGCAATGACGGTGGGCGAGGATGCAGTGCGGTTCATTGGCCTTGCGCTGTTGTTAGTGGCTTTATGGTGGTGATTTGCATTTGATCGATCGCATAATTACGGGCTTAATGCACAGACACACGCACACACAGTGCTGCGTACGCATGTTCGCACAGACGTGGCATGTTGCAAGTTCGCTTAGTAGTTGCTTGTGACATGTGTCACAAGTCAAAGTTCACAAGCGCGACAGTTGTTTAGTTGTTTATGGGGGGAAGGGTTGGTTGCGTAGGCGGTTTATCACTCGGCAGTGATGCCTTAATTCATCGCAAACGCTCACCGACATTCAAACGCTTTAGGTAGTTATGTACAATCTGTGGTGTTTTGCTGTAGTCAGCAGTGTTGCAAGTTCACAATCGACTTTTGAATTATGTATAGCGAGGCTCCCCTGCACACCACTTATTTTATGCCGTCGCCTGCTTAAGACCAATTAACGCTTTCACCGGCACGTATTAATAAAAGCTGCGGTAATTCAAATTATATACTTTGTGTTGCACATAATAGCAAAGTGCTTCGTCTGTGTGTGTTTGTGAGTGTGTGTGCCTGTGCCAATAGAAATTTTCATCTAGTCAAGTGCGAATAAGCGGGACTCTAATGAATGCTCTACCACTTCTAAGTGGCAACCCACTCTGCCACAGTCTAGGCGGCAACACCCAGCCAGTGTCGTCGTTGCGCTTGCCACTGTTGCATGCCGGCTTCATGTGTAGGACACTCTATTTAACTGATGGAATTGATGGCAAAATTATTGCAGTTGCCAACTTTAACGAGCCCAAAGTCAATTGCCTTGGTGATTATACGAAATGATTCGGTGGAATCTCAGCTGCACACCATTTCGCCTGCACCGTAACCTTAACAAGCCATCCATTAAATCATCATCGGCAGCATCGAGTGCCTGTTAAGTAATTATGCATGCGAGAATCTTGGGTGAAGTCGAAAGACAGTTGCTCTCTACTCCAGTCATCTATTCAGCCATAAATCTTCTAGGTGTGCGTGTGTGCAACCTTAGTAAATGGGCTTTAAGCGCTTTCAGATTAGAAGCTGACAGTGCAATTTTACAACTTCTTTGCTTCACAGGTTAATCAGCTGAGTTGCAATTGCAGGAATTGCTGTATTTTCGTTCTAACTGTATTTACTAAATACATGTTCTAAATTTAATGACTTTAATTTAGTGTTAGGCAATTGTCAAGATTTTTATGACTTGCTTGTTTAAGAATGTTTCTTGTTAACACAGAAATCATGCAATATATTGACATTGGAACACTTTGTGCACTCTGTCCTTTGTTCGCGAGAGTGGTGAATAGAATACGCTACTGTAGATTTTCAATAAGCTGGATTTATGAAGTACATTTGTACACAATAACAAGCGGTTACGCAAATTTAATGATTTGTCCACAAACTATTTTTTTGGATTGGTTCATTAAGGTTATTCTTAAGCCACCCATAGAACAGTTTTAGCCCTTTGCGAAACCACATGGAGTTCAGTTCCTAAGTTCAAGAGGAGTAGTCATGTCTGAGCTTTACGCGAATTTTAACAGAATCTGCGGTCTCACTATAGATACCTTCTCGGACCCCAGATGCTTACAGCGTAGTCTTGCCAATGCGGGACAAGTGGACAAAAGATATTATATTGTTTCCCTGATGCACTGGTCATTTCCTGCAGCTTCTCGATCTGTCAGCCGCATCCTGTTGACGTGAGTCGCCACAAGACAGCGACCAGTTAGTATTCCCATCATGTTCCTACAGTCCTTCTATCGAGTGTCTTTAGGAATTTTGTTTACTCCGATGTACCGTTTGATATTCTTTATCTTGCTTCTGTCGAAATTGTCGTATAGACAATGTATGGATTTCCCAATGTTGATCACGTTTTCGGATGTTAGCCGTACACCATTCTTGGCCTTTTTAGTCTGGCACCCAGTAGAAGTTGTTTACTTCTGGCGACACTGCCTTAGACGCTTCTAGCTGATATGCAGTACGAGGTTACTGCCTTGATTGCTGCTTGGCTGTCTACGTAGTTGTTGACTCTGGAATTGCCTGCAAGAGCGTTAGAGGCCAGCTTCTTTGCCTTCGGTATAAAAAGTATCCTAGCCTCTCTCCATGATTTTGGCATATAGCTGCACTTCATGAATCCTCTAAAAATCGATTTTAGCCATGGCCCATTATATTTTATTCTCAGTAAAGATGTGTTCGAGAACGTTTTCCGCACTCTTCTCTCCGTAGCTTAGGCTTATCGATTCCTGGAAGTTGTCCGTCCACTCTCCGCTACTTTTGCGAAGCGAGCGATGCGGCGTTTTAAACAATAGGCCAAAGCTCGGTTAAATGCATTCTTTACATTCGGGGTTATCAGATCGCATTAGTTTTTTGTGCCACTTTTCCATATTTTGCCACTCACTGAGCATTTTGCGGCATCGACGATTTTTTCTAGTATATCAATTTGGATCTTTACTTCATAAAGCCATATTGTCTTTTTGATAATCCGCCAGCTTCCTATTTTGCTAACTTCAAGTGGTTTCTTATTATGCTCTGGTACACTTTGTCAATTTTGTCGAGCATACACAGAGCTGCGACGAAGGTTCTTTTATTTGTTTCTTCGATTTTTTGAGAAGAAAAAAACGCTGAACTTTCCATAGGTTGAGGAAAACCTTTTATTTAATTCAAATGTTATATATTTTAGCGAACAGCGTTGAAGGTTATAGCTCCCTACAGAACTCTATTAGTTACGCCATCTATTCTAGTTATTTTGTTGTTTCCAATTTTCTTTGCTATGGGCAATAGTTTTTCTTCCGTGAACAACGAGGCTGATTCTGCAGCTTTGTTTCGTTGCATGGCATCGGAAATTCAATAGTGCTTCGGAAATAAGGTGTCGATGACTTTTTCTATTTTTGTTATGTTCTTAGGTTTCTGTTGCTAATTTATGAACCTCGACATTTATATTTTAAGGCGTGATCCATTTCGAGCGTGATCCATTTTTTTTTTTTTAAGAAAAAATATGAAAACATCAAATTAAACAGAAAATTTGTATTATCATTCGAAAGAACATTCTCTGTTATTTATTTTTGATAATTATATCTTTCAAATGTTACCCATGACTACACATGGCTCAGGTGGTCTATCGATTGAGCCTAAATTTCGATGAGTCGTTTGAGCATTTCGACTGGTAACTGGCGAAAGACACGCGTGAAGTTTTGCTCCAAGGCCTGAATCGAAGCGGACTATCCCCATAGACTTTAGATTTTACATATGCCCACAGAAAAAAGTCAAACGGTGTTTTATCAACCGACCTTAGTGGCCAATCGACAGGTGAAAAACGTCAAATTATCTGCTCAATAAAGTGTTCTCTCCATAAATCTCTTAATTGATTCTTGGAACTTTTGAGGGGCTCATAGATCGAAGGGTTGTGGTTTGGGAGGGTCGTCTTGCCTCATTTCTTGCACAATCTTTACCATTTTAGTTTAAGATCTCGTCGTAAGATACACCAAGTCGTTCTATACGTCAGTCCGAGTAGCTGCGAACGGCGTCAAATCGACTCTCCACGGTCTTCGTGTACACTCTCAGCTACGGCTGCTTTATTTTCTGAACGAAAATAGCATGATAGCTTGACTTACGCGTGATCTGTCTATTGAGAGATTACCCATTATTATTACTTAAAAGTCAAAGTAAAAGTTTACTTTATACGATTTTTTGTAACGTGTAATTTTCGACTTTTAAATACCTCTCCAAAAAAAAAAAAAGAGTGGTAATATTATTGTTTTTTATGACTGAAACTGCTTTCAGCTCTTTAAAGAAATATTGCCACAAGAAATCGATTAGAGCAATTTCGACAACAAGCAACTCAAAAAACTTTGATTGATTAAACATTCCAAAATCGTCCCAAATTTAATCTTGAAGATTACTATACCATAAGTCTGTTGTCAAACTTTTCGTATCTACTTAAAAAGAGGTAAACACTACAGAAATAAGCTCTTTAATGGACTACTTGAACATCGATGCTGTTCTATGCTATAATAAAGCCACAAATTTTTTTACTCTTCCATAAGTAGACATAAAATTGATGTTGAGAAAAAAATATATAAAAATTGCAAAGAAAGAAGTAAGCCAAATCTCTTATTAGTTTTTAAACTCAGATTTTTAGTTGGAATACAAGAAATTTTCTTGTCTCTCAATAAAGATAATCTTAAGAAGTACAACGTTTAGTTGTTTCAGTTTTGTACTTCTATTAGTTTTGTTCAACGTTGCCACTGATTGCGTAGTATCTACAAATAACACATTTGCTTTTTGGGAGGAACAGAGTGTAAGTACGTAAACCATAGAGCGCACACATTGACGATCACCCTGACGGAAAACGTTCTAGTTGCGAGCTGAATTTGTAGCTTTTACTAACAAAAGTATGTTTCTACTTTAAACAAAGGTGGGTGAGTTGATTTCAAAACACTCTAAGCATTGATGGACAATTGCTGTTCGTTTCACCATTTTCACTTGCGAGCTTTAGCAATTAAGCGAGCGGCAAGTTGATTGGGAACCAGAGAATTTTACTTATAACTTTTCCTACAGTGTATTTGCTTTGCAGAATGTTAGTATAAATGTGGCTATGCAAATTGTTTGCAACTGCAGTCGAGTGCCACAATATTGCTGTGGTGTCTAGTACATGCATTGGCCAATCTTATTGCAACGTATCCAATAATTTCGAGCAATGCAGATTTGCAAAACTCTATATATAAACACGAGTACATGCCAACATATTAAAAAGAATGCACACAAGCATTCGAGCATATGAGCACTTTGTGGCAGCTGTTACTGCCCAGTTTAGCTGCAACAGAGTTGCATTTGCATATAAAAGTGCATATAAGCGCTAGTAAATGCTTAAGCACATAAATTGGCATATTGCTTGTTGTTGCTTCACGTGTTGCCTGCAAGCAGTGCACGTGACCAACATTTTACAAAATGAGAAGTTTCTACACCGCACCGCAGCGCACCGCCTTGCCCAGTTAGTATGGCGCGCAAACAAAGCACGAAGGAGTTGACTGTCGTTGAAGTTCCGCTTTACAAGAAAGAATTGTTTATTGTTGCTTTTGTGGCAGTTTGGCTGAGAGATTGATTTACTGATTTGCCGGTATTTATGTTCGAGTTATGACTTTCAGTTGGGGCACAAGCAACCGAATCTATTGGTACGGTGTTACCAAAGTAAACACTGCTTTGCGAGTTAGCAGCTGAGCTATTAAGTTCAGACTTTCATAACGCAGATTGGATCAGATAAAATCAGCATATTTATTTATTACTTTTTTAATTTTGCCCGTAGTCGATTTCATTGATGTTGTTGCAACAGCTTAAAACCACACCTATTTCTATGTATATACGGCAGCCTTTATTTATTACATTGGTTGTGAGAGCAGAACTGGTGCAGTCAGTCGAGAACCTTGGCCGCTTGTAGTGCAATAAATTAATTTTGCACATTGCAAAATAGTTCGCTTTAATAACAAAACAATTAAAAAATAGTTAAACGGCAGTGCAGCTGCTGTGGGTACTTAATACAAATATGTCCACTGAGTAAAAATATAGTTTGTTTCTTTGGAAGTCAATGTGATGTTGCGGCGCTAATAATTTGCATACAAAAGTGGCAAAGTACTCAATAAAGGAATATTATTCTTGTCTCGCTTCCTCTTCTAACGTGTTGTTGTTGTAGTGGTAGAAAAGATTCCTGCAGTAATTTCGAGGTATGGTGCCGAGTTGTCAGTCTTTGGACTGGTATAAAATCCAGATCCGTTCCAGTTACTTAAGCCCGACTGTCTTGGGAACGGTCTTTTCTATTACTCTTATACTCTCGCCCAGTTTGTCTTAAACGAGCGTTAATCATTTTTCCAAGCCCAAAGTTCCTATATTTTCCTAAAACCCTTGCAATTATCGCTCTACTTTAAAAGTTCTTAAGATATGTGTTGCAAACTTCAGAATCATCTCCAAGCGTCCAGTGTAATGGATGGCCAGTAAGAGCTGGAACAATACCCTATTTGATTGATTGCAGTGTTTGATTTCGTCAAGATGTTTGTAACAACCAAAAAGGCAACATCGGAAATCTTATAAAGTATATTATATATATATGTCAATAATCAGCGAGCGGAGTTGAGTCCATTTTGGCAAATCCGTCTGTATATATGTGAACTAGTAACGCAGTGTTCGAGATATTACTTTGAAATTTTGCACACGGTCTACTCTTTTCTGCAGTATTCTCGATCTGTCAGCCCCATCCTGTGACCATGTGTTGCCATCAGACAGTGATTTGTATTCATGTTTTTATCATGTTCCTATAGTCTTTTCAATCGAGTGGCAATAGGAATTTTGTGTACTTTCGATCTATCGTTTTGCACATGATTTTTGCAGTAAGCTCGTTCCATCGGGTTTCGATTTGCTTTACTATGATCGTCAATTAGATGTTGATCACATTTTCGGATGTTAACCGTACACACTTCTTGGCAATCTCGTCCACTATTTCATTGCCATCGATGCCTTTGTGGCCTGACACCCAGTAGAAGTAAAGTTGCTTGGCTCTGGCAACACTTTCCACTGCTGCCCTGCTCCCCAAGACACTGCTGGCCGATATGCGATACACGATTACTGCCTTGATTTCTGATTGCCTGCCTACTTAGACGTTGACTCTGGAATTGCATACAGGTGCGCGACTTTCACAACAGCAAAGACCTCAACTTGAAATAAACTGCAGTGGTCCGGCAACTTTAAAGGCTGCCTTATGCCTTACTCTGGACAGTATATTCCCACACCAACTCCATCGTCCATTTTCAAGCCATCCATATAGATGTTTAGAGTGATACGCGTAGCTAACATGGGCCAGCCATCTTTTGCTAGGTTTGCTTTGCACCTTCTTTCCCATTTGAAAAGTGAGATCATGTAGACGATATTTGCCCAAACGCCATTATCCACCGAGCTATGCTCAAAGTTCTATATGTAAATTCTTCTGCAGCTTGTAGTCGTACCACCGATTTCGCAGTTTTCAGCAAAGTGGTCCATAGGTGTTGTAGAGTCGCCGTTGGAGTTGTTCTTAAAGCTCCCATTATTCACAGCGCAGCGGGCCTCTAAACTCTTACCTGCCCACCATACTACTGCACCGTAAAACAGAATTGATTTTAAAATAGCTGTATAGCACCAGTGAAAGAGAGAGAGAGAGAGTACCCTCATGTTGTGCCAAGCATCTGCCTATAATCATATAAAGCATTGCCAGCTTTGCTCACTCTTTCTTCTACGTTGTGCTTCCACAACAGTTTGCTGTCCAAGACTAACCCAAGGTACTTAGTGCGGTCTTTGAGAAAGAGTTGTATATTACTTATCGAAGGGAACCTCCATAGCGAAATTTTGTGCTTTCTGGTGAATAGAATTAGATCCATTTTCTCCGTTTTCTCCGGCTTCAACCCCAGACCTATTTGCGATGCTAAATTTTGGATTGTATTGAGAGTGAAGACTATAATACTGCTAATGATCTCTAGATACCTACACGTTATTAAAAAGGCAATGTCGTCCGCATATGCCACTATCTTAGGGGAATTGCCTTCCAAGTTCCTTAGCAAGTTATTCACCACTAGCGATGTGGTGGACTCTTCAGAAAATAATTAATTATTTAAAAAAGAAAATAATAATTTTGTCAACTCTGAGCTTTTCAAAATTGGCGCTTGAAAAATGGGCAAACGAACAAACAACTGGTATAAAGTGGCATAATAAAATGGACAGATATAACTCCGATTAGTTATGCCACTGTGGGGAGGTATCAGAAAAACAGCTTTTGCCGAATTGTTCTAAAATTTTGCGAATCATTTCTCTCTGTGTAGTTGATTTCAATCGCGAGCTCTGCTATGCATGCAATATATGAAAGAACAGTTACTAGCTGATTTATCTGCAAAGCCAAACATTGTTGCTTTTTGCATTGCAAACTGTGCCCGGCCACCAGCGCAACATGAATAAAATGCAAAATCAAACAACAAACAACAACATGCAACACCACCAACACCAACAGCTTGCACCATTTTAAATGAGCGATTGATTAGCGTGTGCTGAAGGACGCGATCGATGAATTTCATTGCACTTTGGGTGCGCAGTTTTTCATTTTTTTTGCACTCTTTTCCCGATTAGTGTAGCGCCGACTGCGGACTGCGCTTTTGCGCTGGGTGTTGGCCCATTAAACTGGCCAAAGCGTGACTACAACTTTCACTCTAACTATGGCCGACACTCGAGTTGCGACCGAGGTTGGCCAGCTGTCAGCGTTGAACTCGAGCGAGTGCGGTTGCTCACTATGACTGTGGGTTATATTTTTCTCGTTGGCGACTTTGTTCGTTTTTTGCGATTGCATGTTTCGCTGGCTGGCTGGTTGTCGCCGCTGCTGGTGTGGCATGTCTAATGCTGAACGACAACAGCGATAAATCCGCTTGTGCCGTAATTGGAGTTGAATCGACAGTTCGACTCTGGCGCGCCTGGCCTGCTCGACAGCAGCGTCAATGCCTCAGTGGCCGGGGACAAGAGTGCGGCGTTGAAGGTGTGTAAAACTCGAAGCAAAAAAGCAGCTGAGACTAATTGGAAAAGGAATAGCAAAGCCAGAAGAAAAAAACTAGTAAACACAAACATACAAATGCCCAGGTGTCATTTGAATTGCTCCAGTGTCGACAGTGGACTCAGCGCTCTGACTCGGTTACAGTTCAGTTGGAAAACAAGCGGCAGCAAGCAGCAGGCCTTTTGCTGGCGGACAATTGCTTAAGAGCGGTTGTCGCCCAATCGCCACTTTTGTCGGCTGTCTGCTCACCTATGCGGCATTCTATATGCCTTTGTCTGTCTCGTAGCTAAAACGGTGCTTGATAGGCGTGTGTGTGTGATTGCTCTTGACTACTCGTACTCGCACAAGTATTTTTTCTTCTTTGTTGCAATTTGGTTATTGTTTTCGGTTAGCTTTGCTATGCGGTTGACATGTTTTTTGGGCTCAGTTCGTGCCTTTGGCACTTTGGCACCCCAAAATGTTCGACAAGAATTCCCGTTTCTCTTAAATTGATTGTGTTGTGATTTCAGTAGAAATTCCTGTGGCTTAGATTGTGCTTGGGCTACACATTAGTGCGCCAAAATATATGTCAAGTAAGCCTACTTGGTAGTACAATTACATGCGAGTATGTCGCAGGAAATACTCAACAGCTCAAATGGCTTCAACACAGATGACATTTTTTTGTTGAACATAGTTGCTTTTATCTCTATATTTTTAAGAGAGAGAATACTGAAAACACAAAGTTAATACTTATCGGTCATCATTCTTCAAGGATTTCGAAACTGTAGAAATAAACTTTATTTATGCCATAAGTTCTGTTACGAGTTGCGGCCGTTCCAAAAATAAAATTATAACACTTTTTTGTTAAAGTTGACTTTATTTAACAGAGTACATATATATATTTGATGTTATGTAATGAATAAACTTTTATGCAAAATAGTCACCTTTCGCTCTCACACAAGCCCTCAAACGATTCGGCCATTGTTCATTGGCAATACGTTCAGTTTTTATTGCTACTGAAGGGTGCTGTCCGAACCAACAATTTTTTGGAATTAACCAAATTTCTGTGCAGTATTCGACAGGCCATGCTCACTAACTCTGACGACAAAATGTTATCCAATGGTTTCAAATCTGGATTCCCAGACAACCAATCATTTGCAGCTCTGAAACCAGGAATATTGCCTTTAAACCGCTGTTGAGTTCGCTGGAACATATTCTTGCTGGAAGACTCAATGATCTTCATGGAAGAGATTTTTGCTTGACTGCTTTACCGTACCTTCTAAAATATTCTGCTGATGTACTTTTGCCCTGGTTTTAACCCCGTTTTCACAGAACTAAAGAGATGTAACACTTTTACAGAATACTTTCTACCAAACCATTAAAAAAATAAAGATCACATTTAACTCTCGAAATATCATTTTTTCCGTCTTTAAAAGTGTTATGCGTCGATTTTGTCCGTTTGGTTATTAAAAACTTCTCCAAGAAGACCGATGTACAATTTCAAGATGAGTTGAGTAGTTTGCGAACAATATGGACAACCAAACTTGAAGACTTCGAGAAAAATTCCTTTAAAGTTTTAAAGGACTATTTGTTATAGCTAAACTATTCAAAGCTATATCTCGGAAGCTAACACTCGGATAAATTAAAAAAAAAAATAAATAAATTTTAAGACAATATTCTAGAAAGGTTATGGAATTAAATAAAATAATAAAAATAATCGGTTTTTGATGCCGTAAAACCCATGCAACCGCTTAAAACAATCACTGTTTCGTTAGCTTCACACTCCAATCGTAATATGCAAAAGCGAAAACTAACCTGATTTTTATAAAAGATGATCAATTACAAGGTTCCCTTCTTTTTTTAAAAGAAAAAATAAAGAAACATCAAATTTAAGACATAATTTTTATTATCATTCGAAAGAACCTTTTTAGGCATTTATTTATTGAAGATTATCGCCTTCCAATGTTGGCCGTGGCAACGTCTCAGACGATGACTCGTTCCAGTATTTGGACTGTTTTTTGATTTCTTTTGCTATAGGGCCTGAATCGAAGCAGAATTGTTCACACCGTCTTTATATTTTATATAACCCCACAGAAAAAGTATAACGGTGTGGTATCACACGACCTTGGTGGTCAATTGACCGTCTCAAAACGTGAAATTATCTGCTCACTGAAGTATCCTCTTAATAAATCCATTGATTTGTAGGATGTGGCGCCGTTTTGTAAAATTCGAATGTTGCCGAGATTACGAACTTCAATTTCAGGCATCAAATAATCGCCATTGATGGTTAGTTCCTCACGTTAGGTTGTTTACATACCCGTTGAGCCAGAAATAAATATTATCGCTGAAAAAAATTTTGGGTTTTTGAAAACGTGGGATCTTCTTGGAACATTTGAAGAGACCATAGAGCAAGGCGACGGCGCTTGGAAAGGTACACAGAGCGGCTTCAGAACTTACATGAACTGTATTTTTTACGTTTTCAACTTAAGATCTTCAAATCGGCTCTCCAAAGTCCTCGTGTACAGTCTCAGCTACGGTTGGACGTGATCTGTTCGGCCGAAAACTATCTAATAAGGAATGCTGGGTCTTAAAGTAGCTTACATTTTTTACAAATAGTACGCTCAGTAGGCCGATTATGTTGAGTGAAACGCTGGGATTTTGAATTTGAATAAAAGGAAAGCACGATATTCACAATCTTCGTATGTGTGGTTCGGCATTAATAATTCTCAAATATACATTGTTAACCTCAGCTTTTATTTATCTCACTCTTAGCTTCTCTCATCGCTGGCTGCCATTAAAAGAACATTGAAGATAGAAGCGTTTAGTGATTTTATTTAAATAATTGTGTGTAAAAAAAAACTATCTTTTTTGACTCGTGCGCCCCCTTTAGGCTTCTATAATATTAATTCCTATAAGCATGCAGCTGTGGCAGAAGCCAAATCTATAGCTTTCCGCCCCGAAATATGAAAAAATGCTTGGACTTTTGAATGCAAAATTGACGAAAACAATAAACAAGCCGATATAAAATGAACAAAAAAGTCGAACAAACGTGCATTGCTACACACATAGTATATACAAAAATGTATATACGTTTTATAACAAGTTTCGTAAGCATCATCTTTGAAAATAATAATTTCATGGCAAATTATTGCATTAGTTTACATTTGAGAACGGCACGGCAGCCAAGCGCAACGGTGGTGTCTACGAGGAAGCGCAGCGCAGTGGTCACTCGAGCGGTCATAAATGCATACACACATATATGTATATGTATGTATGTAGATATGTATGTTGGTATATACATGAATAGAATTTGCACTTAATGCATCGCGCCACATTTTGTACATATATTTCGCGGTAATTTACGGGTCTGTGAATTCTTATGTATACCGGTATGAATATACTCAATCGGCATGGAATTGTATTTGCAGCCGTGACCGTTCTTGACTTTGCTCTGGCGATTTGCACTATGGCGACTTTTCCTCTGCTTAGCATATAACCATTGTGGATGCATGTGTTGCGAATGCGCTTAAAGTCACGGCTGAGGTCAATCGAAAAAAATGACGAAAGTACGTGCAGGAGAAATGCTCAAAGTGAAAATATTGCAAGAAATATTTGATATACATAAATATGTATTTATATACGAATCGACCGCAATTGTATATTGCTAAGCCTTAAGGAATTAAACCACCGCTATTTTGAGGGTCTACTTAGGAAAATTCTCATCAAATAACGGTTTCTGGTATGTAGTATTACCATCAGACATTCGGAGGTGTCTCAAAAAGCTATGGAACTATCCACTTGTAGGCTTGTAATAATGATTCTACATAAAGAGGCCTTTGGCATATCGCTGATTTGCTGACTTAAAAAAAATTCCGTAATTGTATTGTTTCTACTTTCTCTATTTACCCTGGATATTTAAAAGTATGAGATCTGAAGTGCTTTTGCCTTGATATCTAACTTTAATTCTTCCAAACAGCTGATGCAGCCAATATGTTCATTTTTAGTTCATGAATTCCGATCGAACAGTGTCCAAACATTAACAGGTGGGTATTGGAGTTGGCTGAGGCGCAATACTCCAGCAGTAAACCACAAGAAGCCAAAGGAGGTCCTCACTGCTCCAATTCCACAGTTATTGAGACTGGAGTACCTTTGTTATCCAGTATCTGCTGCAGCTGGTATCATTCTTACCTCATGAATCCCGTTCGCACAGTGTCCAGTAAGAACTCAACCCTTGAAAGGTGGAACTTGATGAGAACGAGGAGTTCACTAGGCCTCGTACAATTTATCCTAGGCCAGAAGGGACTATCGACTAAACAGCTGTTGGTACTTCAACATAGCTTGCCGAGGCCCAAAATTACAGTAGTTAACCACACTGTTTCATTCAGCTGTTATTGAGACTGAAGTACCTTTGCTATCCAGCTCAGCCGTACAGTTTCTCCAACGACAAATCCTTCTCTACAGAACCTTCCTCTAAAATGCGTTCAGGTCCAGCGACTTTCACCAGACAAAAAATCCGTAGAATAGTTTTATAAAGTCAAAGAACCACCTTTGATAAGAGTTTGTACCTCTTACCAATGGCTCCCCTGCAGCTATACATCGTCCGGTGTCTTTATCGTGGGTACCTGCTGACAACAGAGTCACCCCACGGCTTTCGTGTGGTCTGCAGATCAAATCAATGTGTTGTCAGCGCCCTGCATATGTCAGTCATTTTCAATACCAATTGGCGGCGTGGAATGGACAAACTAACCACATTGGTAGGGTTCGATCCCCATTCAAAACTTCTGGTGTACTTTGTTGCAATGCCACTTCACATTCAAATGATTAAGTGTCACTTCTTCCCACATTCGGGTTATACAGTGGAATTACTCTTTCCTCACAGTTGAATTTCCACAAAAGCTTCCTGTTTAAGATACCTAACTCTGTCAGCAGGACGAAGAAGAAGCAGGTGTTCATTCAATTGCTGGTAGATGCACTTGCGGGATTTTATATTTCCTGATGGGTGCATAAAACCAGTTCGGTCATGCTATGATTTATGGTAAGGTCGTTTTCAACAGCCCAGTTGCTTACGATGCTAAGTCACCACTGAGCTAGCTCAGACACAGCATTCACAAATTTTGTCTCAACAATGAGAGCTATGTCGTCCGCGCAGGCTAACACCCGACAAACAACTTTTACAAACTTTTCGAGAAGATAATCAACAATCGTGATTCAGAAAAGTGGCGAAAGACCTCTATCTTGTGAGGAGCCCCTACTTATGTACATTCCGTGGTGCCCGCGCACTATGCCACTTCGCCATGATCGTTCTTTCGGAATAAAAGCAATCTGAGAGACTATAAACAATTGAAGTTTGGACCTACCGAGGAACAATATAAGTAAGGTTAGTTTAGGTTAGATGGCTGACCAAAGATAGCACCTAGTTCAATATAACCGCATGAGATTTGAGATATCACTTTTTCATTAGAAATAGCCGTTCGTTAGAAACAGCGATCGCTTTATATTGAGATCATGGTTTTAGTTACTTAAGATTCCTCCATGATTGTAAGCATCGCTAAATATTATGATTAAAATAAATAAAGTTGTGGCAATCACAAGCAACTTTAGCCTTGATCTTCGTAAAACTTCATATGTCCTGACTCTCGCATAAAAATGTGTATGTGTTTCTACATAAATTCGTGTTAAGCACTCAATTGCGACGGAGTTACGCCGTCGAACCCCATTTCCCCTAACAACAACTACTTAAGCACAGATTTTATGTTTTTCAATTACGGCAAATGCCAACCGGAAGAGGCGGTCATCAAATCAAGCAACACCACCACCACCAGTTGCCAAGCAAGTAAGTGAGCGCATTTCCATCAACTTCATCAGCTCCAACGTTTTCATTTCGAACTTGATTGCGAAACGTCGCTGTCGCTGCCGCTGCCGCTGCTGCAGCTAGTAGTCTGTGCCCGGTGCTCCAATTCTTAATGCCGATGCGTGAGAATCAAACAGCAATCAACAGACGCAAAAACACAAACTTCAACAAAAAAGAACAACAACAGCTACGCCTCGCGGCCTCGCTGGTAGTGTCGCATAGCGAGAAAAAGAAACGCTTCATAAAAATGTGAATGCCATCAACGCCACAGTCACAGGTACAGTCGTCCGCTGTCGCCGTCAGCAACACCATCATCTATGCAGCGCAGCAGCCATCTATTGTGGCTGGTGGCAAATGTGGTCGTCAGTGGTGTGGTTTAGTGCGCTTGGTTGCTTCATATGCTGCTGCTGCTGGAATGCCGTTGCGGTCGGTTGGCCGTGTGATGCAGAAAGAGGGGCAAAAAATCAGCGCTGCGAGAGGGAAACGTGTGCTGAGAGACTGAGACTTAATGCTGGCTGCCGACGGAAGGCATAAAATTGTAATTAGTGCTGTGTGCAATTCGCTTGCCGTACTTTGCTATTGTAACGGTGCCAGCCAGCAATCAGCAGTTGCGACAGGCAAATTAATATGTGCAACAAATAATTCTGCACTGGCCGGAATGCGCAGGACACTGCGTGGCATGCAGTGACGCGCAATGCAACGCTAGAACGTTAATCAAACGCCGCAATTAGTTGCCGCAAGCGCAGGACAGAATGGCGCTACAAATCGCGCACCTTCAGCATTCGCTTCGAAGAGACTCGCTGACTTAAAGCCGTTGACAATTTGCTATTAGTTCGTGGCGCTTCATCGGACACGCAACACGGCAATAAGAGTACGTATAATTTGTATTTGCAACTTGAGCAATCGCATGCGTGTTCGCCAGTCTTTGAGTGGGTGTGTGTGTCTGTATGTGCGCGCAATTGCCGACAGCCGGTGCACCTAATGTGAGCTTAAGGAATTAGCTCATGAACTGGCTTGTGGTAGCCGGAATTAGAGTCGCCGCTGCACACATGCCACCAAACGACAACAACACATTTACAGAAGAGAAATCAAAATGGAGCAAGAGCCGCAATGCAAGTGTGCGGGTAACTCACAAACTCACTCTTCTTACTAGTCTTCCTTTGCTGGCATCGCACCAAAATAAAGTGTGGGCCTGGCAGCGGTTGTGCAGTTGTTGACCGCCAGTAGCCGCTGTAACGTTAAGCATTATTGTTATTGCAGTTGTGACGGCAAGTGTGCCCAGCCGTACGCCAAGTGCCAAACAAGTGCAAGCATCTTGGAAAGCCACAAGCACAGGAGCCTGGCACCGCAAACTAGTACTCATGGCAGTCATATGTAGAGTGAGTTGTGCATCTGGTAGCTGGCTCCACTACTAAGGCTGTGGCAGGTGTAATCTGGTTTTTGTTAATACTGTTTTTGTTTTTGTTTTTTTTTTTTTTTTTTTTTTACCTTCGGTGGCATCAAGTGGCATTCAACCTAAGTCGCGCTTAAAAGTCTGTGGGCACCCGTCCCTATGCACTCGCACTTTAAGGCCCTCGAGGACTTCACCTTCCTTAAGCCTCGGGCAAGCAGCCTTTGTTCAAGTAGCAGTAACAACAAGTGAGTGCCACAGCAAGCACGGCGAGAAAAAGCGGTTAATTAGCTGGTACGTAGCCGGTAATTACATCGTGTTGCAATAAGAGCATAGCTGCAGCAACAGCAGTGGCAGCAATTGAACGCCGCCTTTCCAGGCTCAACTGTGAGTTACGACTAGTGCTGTATTTTTCTTCACACTGCAGCTGTTAGCATTGACTGACTGATGCCGTAACTCCTGCTGACGCTCGACCAACGCCAAGTGCCAAGTGCTTGCTGCAAGTTACATATGTGGTATGCATACATGCTACCGGAGTCTTGTAACTGTAGGGCGAAATTCTCCAACATACTCGGTTGTGCAAATTGCATTCAATCTGAAAGACGAAGTACAAGGAAATAAGTGACATTAAAGTTTGGCCAAGGCATGTACTTAAAATATTAATTTCATCAATTACAGTCAACTTTCAGCAAAATAGCATAATAACTGGTAGCACTCGCTTGACGGATCTATAAAATTGATTTATGTAGAGTATCATAACCAAATAGCTGAAGAAATGTTGTTATACGCATACTCGCAACATGTTGCTACAAAGTATGATGCTGTAGTTTTGTTCACTTAAATGTTTTTTGACATTGGAGCGGACGTCCTATTGCCCGACGAGCGGCGGAGCCAATGGGTTGCCGGCTGAGCTATTCAAACACGGCTTCTTTGTAGAATATCGTCGGACGAAAGCATGCACAACAATTGGAATTTAAGTGTGCTCTGCCCAATCTATAAACAGGAAGATCCCACAATCTGCGGCAACTACTGAAAGATTAAATTCTAGTGTCAACAAACTGATAGGAGCTCATCAGTCTGGGTTTAGGCTTGGAAAATCAACAGCTGAACAGATATTCTCCATACGCCAAATCTTGGAAAAGAACCATGAAAAAAGAATCGACACACCGCACCTCTTCGTCGATTTCAAAGCCGCTTTTGACAGCACAATAAGGAGCTGGGAGCCGCCTTTATGCTGCGGTGTCTGAATTTGGTATCCACGCAAAACTAATACGGCTGTGTAAACTGACGTTGAGTAATACGAAATGCTCCGTCAGGATCGAGAAAGGCCTCTCCGAGCTTTTCGATACCAAACGAGGTTTCGGACAAGGTGACTCCCTTTCGTGCGACCTCTTCAAACCACTGCTGCAGAAAATAATTCGAGCTGCAGTGCAAAATAGAGGAGGTATCATCTTCTACAAGAGTGTATAACTGCTGGCATCATAGCTGCGCCGTCAGTTATGCCTTCTTCAGACAGGATAGAAGGCAAAGCAAATGGGTCTGGTAGTGAACTAGGGCAAAACAAATATCTATGCTGACTAGGTCATGTCATCCGAATTAATGAATACACAATACCTGCCGGAGGAAGCAGAGGAAGAGGAAGCTTTTCCCTGCATTTGAAAAGTCCATGTGAAGGAAGACTATTCGACAGTTAGCTTTAACTGGTCTTTTGTAGGGTGCTGAAAATGATAGTCAGACGAACTGTTCTCAGATGAAAAGCCGAATGTCCTTTGCGGTGTGCCAAATGAGGTCCACTGTGCGAAGACATGCAATCAAAAAGACTATACCTTGAAACCTAGAGAAGAAATGCTAACGAAATTTGGTTCGCGCGTATAGTTCAGTTTGGGTTAAGAGATCCTTATACGGGTCTTCAGATAGATCCCTACGCATGGCAGTGAAGACCAAGCGCTACTGCTTTGCTAAAAAAATACACACAAAAGACGTTTATGAACAGTCATACAAATAGAAATTATTTGTACCTCTTTTAAAGTGATTCTCAAATCTACGCACACATCCATATAATGCTCATTACTACGTGTATATGCGAATAGTCCACACTAATGTACACAGGTAAATATATGCATGACTTCTAGTTTGGGTTATGGCACGTTTTCAAGCCGGAAAATAAACAACCGATGCAAATGTTATACAAAAATTGACATCCGCGCCAGCACAATCGACAAGACCTCGTTGACAATGAATCAAATGTGCGCCAGACAATTAAAGCGCGGCCTGCGTGGCCACACACATGTGAATAATAATATAAATATAGGTAATAATTTCATTGTTAGTTACTTTCATAAGCCATAGCACCCTGTATATACATTGAAACAGAGCATATACACATATCTTATACACAACCACACATACATGCGCACATGAAGTATTATTGCACACAAGTACATTTCGAAGTGAAATTATGTGTTTTTGTTCAACTTGTCCGCAGCACGTTTGCTTAATTGATGACATATTCAACAACCCTGTGAATTATTTTCAGTCAGACAACCAGCTGCTTTTTGTTACACTAGCAGCTTTTGTATGCGTTGAGCAGCATTGAGCACGTAGCGCTGACAAAGCTCGCCTGTGCTCATACGCGTTCAATGGTACAATGCCTGGTACCTTGCGGAGGAAGAAGCGTTTACCGGGAGCTCATTGTGAGGTCACAATACAATTGGATAATTACTATACATTTGTATTATCAAGTTCACATATTTTTATCATTAGCTCGTTCCAAATATTATGGCGCTTGGTGATTATATATACCCTGAAAAGGTTATATTAAGTTTGCCACGATGTTTTTAAAACCCACGAAGAGGCATCAGAAAGCCCATAGAATATATATGTACATATAGTATACTCGTATACATAGAAATATATAAATGTTCATCATGACGGGCTGTGTCGGTTTAGCCTTGCCCGTCTGTATATACCCGAACTTGTCCCTCAGTTTTTAAGACATCGATTCGAGACTTTTCACACTTTCTTCTTTTGTCAAAAACCTGCTCATTTGTTGGAACTGCTCACATCGGATCACTATATCATATACGTAACTACAATACAAACTGAGTGATCAAACCCAAATCCTTGTATAGAAAACTTTTTCATTTGACGAAATATCTTCTTGACAATACTACAATCTTCCATGAAATTGTGCACATCGGATTGCTATAGCATGCAGCTGCCATACAGACTGACCAATTAAAATGTAGTCTCTGCATGCAAAATTTCTTTGTTTGACAAGATATCTTCTTGAAATTAAACATGGTTTATTGTCCAAAGCAACGGTATAATTTTCGAAAAAAAATTTCAGTTCGGACCACTATAGCATATACATATGTAGCTGCCATATAAATTGACCCATCAAAATCAAGGCAATTCACTTTATATACCTTTTATACTATAGAAGTGTACATGTGAAAGGTGTTATAGCCTCAGTGTAGCCAGAGTTAATGTCTTTTTGTTTTTAGAATAAAAACATTACTTTGTTTATGAATATAAAGGTCATATACTACGTATGTAAAGCGAAAATTTCTCAAATACACCTTAAGTCTTTTTTACTGTCTTTTTACTATCTCTCCGGTTGTCATCTCAAATTATTGCGTAGTCTGAGCGATTGAGGCCAGCGCTCTTAATGTATTATCTTACAAGGTGAATTTCAAAAGTCAGCAGGACTTTTTGAATCTAGCGCCTCCTGGTGGCGATATCTTTACCGATTGTCCAGTACGAATTTTATGACATTTCATTGATTGGAAGTAAAGTTTTTGCGGTTTAAGTGTCAGTATGTTTGTGTTATCGGTGCGAAAATGAACTCCGAACAAAGAGCCAACATTAAATTTTATTTTAAAATTGGTAAAATTTTTACCGAAACGTTTCAATTGATGAAACAAGTTTATGGCGATGATTGCATATCCCGTAGCACGAGTGGTTTCAACGTTTTCAAAGTATATATGACGTTCAACATATGGGCCAATCAAAATCCGTGATTACCGGAAATTCCATCGAAACTGTGCGTGAACTCATCAAAAATCAGCCGAAAGCATCCTTGAAATTCATGGAAATGGAATTCAACATCTCCAAAACATCGATTTATCGTTGACCGAACATTTGGGTTTTCGAAAGTTGTATGCAGGTTTGGTCCGATTATTTTACCAAAAATCACAATTTAAGCATTAACCACTCCCCGTATTTACCTGGTATGGCACTGTGTGACTTCATGCTTTTCAGAAAAATGCATTTGCCAATGAAAGAAAAGCGTTATGCAGAAGTAGAGGCCATTAAAAAGGCTTGCACCGAAATACTGACGGCCATACCGGATAACGAGCTAAAACACTCGTTTGACATGCTTTTAGACCTTGCAGAAAACTATACTAAAGCAAAAGGAGACTATTTTGAATAAAATAAATTTATTTTGTAGAAAAAACCATTTTTTCTGTTTTTTTAAGGGGTTCCGGTGGTCTAGAACGCTCAAATTAAGGGTATTTTCTGAGTTTTTTTTGAAGGTTTAAGAAAAGAGCAATCAATTTAAAATTTTTACAGTTTATTTGTACACTTATGAAAAGTACAAAAATATTTTTTCTTAAATAAAAAAAAATTTAACAATATTAAAAATGGCGTCCAAAAAAAAGCTATCTTAAAAAATAACTCCCGGTGCCGTTGTTGATTTTGACTCTTCTGAACATCTGAATCGTAAAAACCAAATAAATTATTAATCAGTAGAAGTGCAGCATCGCAGGGACTACAACCAAAAAAAAATATTGAAAATTAAAAAAATTTCGCTTCTTTTGAACTTCAGATTCTGAAAACAGCTATTTTTGGGTCAGTTTTAGACCGAAAAAAATCGAATTTCTTAAAATTAAAATTTGATCGTAGTTCCCGCGATAGATATTGATCTTATAAACATGATATTAAAATTTCAAGTAATTCGGATGGATATTGTTTTTTTTTTTTTCATCAACGGCACGCCGAAAAAATTAGTTTTGAAATAAATGAGTTTAAAGTATCCATTCATCGAGCCCCTCGACCGCGCGCTACCTGCTAAAACGGCTATAGAAACTAAAATAATGTGAATATCCTTCCAAAATTTTATAATATATTCTTAAAGGACTATAATTTCGAACCAACCAAAAAAAAAAAATCGATTTTTAAAAATTCTTGACCACCGGGACCCCTTAAGTCCTGTTTACTTTGGAACGCACCTTGTATTTGCTATTTAGACTTATGGTATAGCGTTTTCGCACAGGCGTTAGTTGATCAAAACTAATCTTTGATCGATTAAAGCGCTAATTTGGATCGATTTACCATACAAAGTGAAAATCTTATTTTACTATATTAATTCTTAATTGCATTAAAATCAAATTGAAGATGGAATGCAATTCTCTGGAGTGATATACCCACTATTTGGGTGTGTAATTCTGCTGGTTGTTGTCCAGGTTGCAAATTTGGTTGTGTGCATTTATAAGCTAGCAATCAGCTTATGAATTTGAATGATTAGAAAACATACAAAATACAGCTAATCGTTTATCGAGCTGGGCTCAAAAGCTTCATATTAAGACTCCGCGGTAATTGAGTTTTTCTCATTTCAGTTGCGCTTAGAAGTGGATCGAGTGTCTTAGCAAGCAAAAATAAGAAAAATTGCACTGACCTCACGACTAATAGCCTTTAGCAGCAACGTTTACCTTAAAATATCTGATGGTCTGAGTACCAAATTTAAGTGAATAAGTAAAGCACTGCGACAAACTACTCTGTTCTCACAACAGTCGGGCCTACGTAGCCGGAACGGAGCCGAATTTTTATGAGTCCAAGGACTGTCAGCTCGAAGGTATTTTCCAAAATTATTTCGGGAATGTTTCTACCACTTTGCCAACAACAACAACCTTCAGTTTAAGTTTTATAAAGTAACTTTTTTATATTATATAGAGAGTGTTTAAAGAGGTGCTTCTCGGTTAACCCAGCTGTCAAAGTAAACACATGTGTTTGACACTTATCTTCAGCTGAGAATTTGTCGTGAAAAATCTTACACCGTAAGGGCATTTAAAAATCGTGGAAATTAAAGCAACTTATTCTCTACGAACTTGCATCCACATTTTTACGCTTCCTAAGCTGGCTGCCATACTTACAACAACGCTTGGCAAGGCGGTTTCACTAGATAAAATTGCGGTTTTCACCATTGAGCGCTGTGACATTAAACGCCGTTTATGAGTAACAGTGAATGATTTAAAATCGGTTCCCATCAAACGGTTCTCACAGCTATAACGTCGCTCATTCCCAAGTAACCGCTTCACTCCTGCTCAATTATGCCGCACACAACCAACACCAGCTATGTGGGCATCTACGCACATATACATACATACATATGTATTCGTGTGTCTAACGGTATCTATATCCATTTCACGGTATTTAGTGGTAGTTCTTCCGTTTTGTCTCACCGCCAGATTGAATTGATGCCACTTATGGACATAATCAACGAACTTGCTGCGGCTTTAGATTGACGATTTCCAACAGAAAAGCAATAAGGCACACACGCATGTTGACGCAAGAACAAGCACCAAGCGGATGCATTGTAATTTACGCATAAACACAGGCTTTTATATATACACGCACACACACACGCACTTTCCTTCCACACATTGAAGGTATCAAGAGCACAGATGGAGCTATGCCGGCGAAGATGCCCACAATAGCAGGAAAAGTAACGCTCACCAACAAGCAAACATACAATGTTAATTGAAACAACAAATACAACAACTGTCGCGCACCAATAATAAATACTACATACATATATACATATGTACATAAAAGCTAGTTGAATTAAATAAGTGGCAGTAAGGTCACCCATGGCAGCTCGTCGTTGCCGCATCAACAAACAATGTCACACGCAGACAGTGACAGCCGCTTCCACAATGCTGGTGGAGAAGCCGTGCGAGCGCCCACAGCATCAATGCCGCCGCATGATTACGAAATTAGTCTGCTACATTTCAGACTGCGCCGTTGAGTGGAGCGGGTGACGCCGCTAATTTTGTCAACAATGATGTTTGAAGATTGTGCGGCACGGCGGTGGCACACAAGTGGCAGCAACAACAACGGCTACCGGCAAATTGACTAAGCGGGCGGGGAGCACCGCAGCTCAGCAAGTCAAACTGGCAATCAAATATCAGCACGCAAATGTGCAAACAAGTGCTTCTAGTTGTGTTTATATGTATGCGTGTGTATGTGAGCATATTGTATATGCGTTTGTTAATGTGTTTATTATTGTTGTTGGCGCAACATCCGTTCTGTCTCAATTATAATGTGCTCCACATTTTGTGGTGACTACTTGGCTCTGCTTATATGCATGTATGAGTGTGTGTGCGTGTGATTGGGGTTTGCCTAAACACTATTGTGTTGGCGCGCGGATTATAATCAATTTCAAACAATTGCCACTTGCCTCCAAATAAGTCGCATAAATGCATTATATACCCACACTATGTATGTTTGTGGCGACTTATTTGCCTTCACTGTTCGCTGACAAAATTGCATGCCGTTACACTTATGCACATACAGACACATTTCAAGAGCAAATTCGCGAGTGATATGGATTTGTTGGTATAAATATTTAATGACATGAATTTTAAGTCTCATTAGTTGCATGTATGTTTGTAGAATTGGTGAGTTGTAGAGTATGTTTGTACAGTTGTGATGTCATTACCTTACATACAATTCATTTTTATTACACTTGTGAGAAAATATTATATTAGTGACATTTTAATAACTCAAATTTAGACTATTGAAATTTTAGTACAAAAATTACGAATTGACAAAATGTGCTCGGTTGTTAGAATCACTCTCTCTCTCTATCAGCAGGATGTGAACACGTCGGTATACCGCCGTATTCTTGTACTTTACTCTTGCATAGAGGACTCTAGCGAAAATAAGTATATTTTCGAAAGACTTACAGTATACTAATCGTCGAAACACTTCAAAAACTCGCTTTTTAGGGTAGTCTTTAACTCTTTCAGCGATAGCGAGATAAATGAATTTTGTAAAACGATGGCGTTTCAAGGTTCCATTTATTTTTGAATATAGGAAAAAGTCATACTTGGTCATACCTGGCGAAAATGGAGGCATTCGCATCGTTGCAGTCTGGTTTTTTGGCAAAGAATTCACGAACAAGAAACGAAGTGTGAGCTTATAACAAACGAAAATCGCCAAGCTCATAAAAACGCGTCTAACCTTAGCGGCTGCTAACATACGATACAATTATAACGATTGGAAACTACAAACATGCGAAATTTTAAAATTTCGTTGCTTTTTAATACATTTCTTAAATTCGTAAACTATTCAAACCTGACTGTAATAATTTAGAACGGAAATCGTATTTGCATTTGTACCTCGAATAAAAATGTATTGAAACTTCCCCAGTCGCCAACTTTTAAATTTCGAAAATATTAAAACTTCGAAAAATACTTTTCTGCACAACAAAAACAGTCCAATATTTGGTAAATCAATCATGATTGCGTATCGATGATAATTTTCACTTCTGTTAAGTACAAAATGTTATGAAACCAAGGAGAAAATGTTATATTTGGCTGCTCCAGAACCATAATATCTTTCACTTGTTAAAGTTATCTTACAAGAACTAAATTTTGATCTTTCACTTTATATAATATGACAGCTGTATGCTATACTAGACCGATATCGAATGTTCCGACAAATGAGCAGCTTGTTTGAGAAACGTATGCAAACTTTCAGGTCGATAACTCAAAAACTTAGAGAATATTTTGCGTATATATGAGGGTTGTATTTAACTATATTTCAGGTATTAAAGAACAAAAATAAATAGCTATCATCGAAAATCGTTTTATTTGGTATCTCCAACACGTCTTGAGCGCTTCAACCGCCTCTTTAGGTGTAGGTAAAGGTTGTTGAACTCTTAGTTTATATTTTGAGTACAGAAATAAATATTTTAAGTACAAGAAGTTATTCCGTGTCAAGTTAGCTCTATACGGACACATCAAGTCGATGTTTTGGTTGCCCAAAAATGCAGTTGTTTCGAATAATGTGTCGGAGTACAAAACTTTAATCCGCTAAACCTAACACACTCCCAACTCAAGATCCTTCCATAGAACCAACGATTTAGTATTACTTCGTGGGAGGGACAATTAAGTCTCCTCTATTGTGTGGACTGACGGCTGTCGTTAAATTATCTGCTGTAAAAGTACCACCGAGTGTGGTTTTCAGTTTTTCCGTTGTATTTGAAAAGCAAGGGCTATAAAATAATACTTGTTCAGAGCCTTCTATATACTCTGTACATGTCGGACAGTTCGGAGTAATGTCATAGCTTCTAAAGCATCCATATCCACTATTAGTATAAGTATTTAGGTCAGATGCAAATCCAGGATTGTCGTCTCTCTATCCAAGAGTTTATGTCCGGAATAAGTCTGTCTGACCTTTGGATGAGGATTGCCACCGCTGCTGCCACATTATAATGTTATTGTTCCTCTCCTCTATCTTTGCCGATACTTTTTAGCTGATGTAATCGCTCGAGTTCATCTCTCTGCATGTCAATGGATGGCATACTAGCTAATACTTCAGCAAAATCAGTTGATATAGTCCAGAACGCACATATTACACGAGTTGCGGAAAGTCTATGTATTTCATTTATATGTTTAGCATAAGCTTTTATATCCAATGTTTGTATCTATATTGGAGCTGCATACAGTATTGAGTATTTGCTGGTCGTACTCGTACCTGCAGTTGTCTCAATCTCACTATAGATCACATGACATTCTTCCGACGACATAATACACACTGATCCTTAGTAGAGTTGTATAGCCAAATATTTAGTTAAGTTCATAGATGTTGCTGAGGTAATCTACGTCGTTAGTTGTAAAAAATAATCGCCCGAAAATATTCAGCGTCGAAATTCTACATATAAATATATGTAAGTAAAGAGTAACAACAAAAGCCGAGTGTCGATCTTTGCCAAATGTTCAAAAGCTTTCAGCAAACTGATCACAAGAGATCAAATAGTTGGGAACTATGCTTCCTTATTATGCATCGATAAATATTTGACGGCCTTTATTAGAAACAAAAAGTAACTATCGAAACTCTGTCCCAGTTACCATTATTAAGTGTATTAAAAAACAAAAAAAAAAAAAAAAAAAAACAAAAAAAATATTTTTATTTTTTTATTATATGGAAATTTCAATATATTAAGAATCTGTTTAGATTTATTTTTAAATTGCCAACGTTTTTTTCGAATCTCGAAGTTTAATAAATTCTATTAGCTCTGACGCTAGAAAAAAGCAGTAATAATAATGAAAAATCTCGAAGTGCCACAGCTAATGAATTGAACCATAAGTCAGTTTTGAATAACTCATGCCCTGAGCGGATTAAATGGACATTCCAATTTAAAAATTCGCCACCAAAAGGTGCGGCTGAGTAATTTATCAGCTGTTGTTGTTGTTTATGCGGTTCAATTTGGTTTGCGTTTTGAATCATTTAAATGATATTGCATTTAAGATTCATATTCTTCATTCAAATGTTCGTTGTTTATTTGCGGTAAAAACAAAGCCGCATTAAAACACATAAGACAACACATACCAACACACATGCATACATATAAAACCAAATCTATCGAAATAAATCTCCTGCACTCAGTCCAGCTTGCGACAGCCGCGAACGCTTCGATTTGTAGCATCCCAATTCGCTTTGAAAACGAACGCAACCAACAAAATACTCAGAGAATAAATGTCTCACACAGTTGGAAACCAAATCCGAAGCATACCCAAGTGTGTTTGTTTGTATGTAGACTCCTTCACAAGCACACAATCTCTAGGCAGACACACACTCTACAGAAATATACATACATACGTGTATATCCAGCCATATGAATATGACTACCAAATAAATGTGTTTGCTTTCATTCTAAGCTCATCATTAGATAAAGCGCATTTAAGTATAATTTGTTGTTGTTTATCTGTTACCCATTGTTGTTGCGCTTTTAAAAAACACTCATTTGCTTTCTTCGCCTTCTTCCAAATATTGACTGTTGCCTTGTTTGATTCTGGCTGTTTGATGTTTTGTGGTTTGCGTCCATTAGTGCGGCTCTGTACTTATATGCATATATATGTGTATGTGTGTGTATGTGTGCTGTCTCGGCAAGCTGGTGTTAATCCTCGCTGTTGAGGCGCAATGCTGGTGATTACGATGATGATGATTGATTGTTATTTGAACATCGAAGACCACAAGCGCTGGCATCCATATACATATAAACATACATACAAACATATAAACATACATACTTACAAATATTTATACATACCGACATAAATATGTACAAGCGTCTGCGTAATGAAGACCCAAGTAAGCGCGGGCGGGCGTCTTTAACAAATTTGGTGTCGGCCCTGGCTCTTGCTCGCGGGCGTTTGTGGCGCGATTTGTTTGCGCTCGTCGTCACAAGCTTATGTCAATAGCGAGGCGTCAATAAAAAACACATTATTGTAAAAATAATGAAGTCTACATGAGGTGAGTAATTCCACATCAAACCGCTATGTATCTACAAATATAATAATAAACGCACACACACATGCACACTCATGTGAAGTAGACTTTGGTTTGGCGCAAGAATTTATGACTGCATTTCATTGAATTGAAACTGAATTCAGGTGTTTAGCAAATAGATTAATCACGCGCTCAACTGGTTATAAATTATGGTACATTTGTAGTAAATCTAATATTAAATCATTTGTTGAGAGTTGAGTGTGAGAGTGGAGGCTCCACATGCGTTCTATGCGCAGGAACATTAAATTTCTTAATGAACTGAACATTCCATCAGTTTATAGAGAGATCACCAACAGGCTTTAATTAAAACGCAAGAAGAAATGATAGAATACAATTGGGAAATATTTCTCAATCATTTTGAACTTTTCGTAGACAGATTGTTCCAACTCTAGTGGAATCTTGTATCGATAAAAAACTCTTACACATTTTGTCTAATAAGTATCTGATTAGCATTGTCTGGGTAGTCACAAAGTGAAGACACCGCAGGAAGATTGCAATCTAGTTTTGAGACTCTAAAAGAAGTAAACGGTATCTTTTTACTGGTAGCATATAATTGCCTTAACTGCCATAGGGATATAAGGCTAAATTTAAGAGTGTTTGGTGCGGCGAATGACCTATGAATGACCAGATTGCCCTTGCTGAAACGTCTAATAACTCACAAATATATATTTCGTGGCATTTTTGTAAGTTCTGAAAGGATAATTTTAGTTGTTTTCGTTACCGCTCTACTTCAACAGAAAGCATTTAAGTCAATTTTACATATACATAGCATCCGTGGACATTGTCGCAAGTTCATTGCAGCGAAGTGGGCCCTAAAGCTCAAGGAAGCTGGGCATATGAAGTGATCCGAACAAGGAATCGTCTAAATATCCTCCTACTTCAACTGTAACTGCTCCTGAATATTTGGATCAGTGCCTCCCAGAGCATACTCGTGGCTCATATAACGACCAGGAATATATGAATGTAGAGGAGTTACTGAAAAAGAGGCGCGGTCAACTGTTTAATGGATGAGTTGAAGATGGAACGGAAAGTTGGAGGGAAAGTTTTCTGTAAGGAGATCCCCATCATTCTTAGCTTTAGGCTATTGGATCACTGTTCTTTTCCTGGCAGAAGTGGGTGATATTAAAGTTGTGATATTAAAGTTGCTACCAAGTGAAGCCCCTTTAAAGGAGATGGGCATTAACTCCAACAGCAAATTGGATAGCACTGAGCTCGCTAACTATGTGCTCAAAGCTAGAGAACCGCTGGTACTGCAAAGCCGACGAGCTAGCTAAAGGGAACGTCATTGTCTCGCTATATTTTGAATGAAAGCGAGTTCGATCACCATTGCATTCTTCTATTCTAACACTGTATCATTGGATCTCGAGTGCGCTTAACCGGCACTGGTCCACCATCCGCTCCTGCAAGATTCTTTTGATCTAAAGTAGAGTACAGGAGACCTGCTAAACTACTTTCCTTTAGCAAAGTTCGTCTTGCTGCAATCGTTGGGGTTTTTATGTTGACCAAGCGAAGCACTTCCCCCTCAGCTTTTGACCTTTGCAAGACTTAAGTTGCAACATCTCGACAGTGTTATCTCTGGCGAACTAGAAGACATATCGGAAACTGACATTCGCTATGACAACTAATTTATGATAGTCTCAAAGCGCTTTGACAATTTGTACGGTACTTACGATCAATTATATAGGAGTTTTAGGAACTAAAACGGAATGGCATTATAAAAAGTCTTAGTGAGATCCCTGTTAGGATCACCCTCATAAATTAGCCTAATCTAATTATAATTCTGCTGGAAAAGGCTTTAGATGATTCAGTTTTATCAAAAACACAATGGTTGATATTTTATTTATGTTTATTTGCTCTTGAACGACTCGTTCCGATAAAGATGAATCTTTTTCAAAAAGAGTACCGCAAACAGAACTCTTTATATACATATGTATGCTTGATCGTGCGAGTTTCTATCCAACATTCATGAGGAGAATTATAACTGCCGATGAGACATGCGTCCATGAGTCTGACATGAAATCAATCTACAGTCATAGGAATTGAGGGGAAAAAACGACCCGAAAGCAAAAATATCACTCCAAAGCCGCTTAAAAATCAAGCTCAGATTTATTGCTTTTTTCTATATTCGTGGTTTGGTACATCATGAATTCGTTTCGAGTGGACAAACGGTCAATAAGTAGTTCTATTTTGCTGTATTGAGGGGTTTACAAGAGAAGATCTGTCAAAAACGGCCGGAATTGTGCAAGAATTCATGCATTATAATGCACCATCCCATCAGGCCAAGATTGTGACCGATTTTAAAGCCAAAAACGAAATGGATACCACCCATCAACCACT